>PITA01009554.1:0-77787 GCA_004023965.1 Spilogale gracilis | reverse complement strand
GAGAAAACTTTTCCATTATTTTCTGGGTACCAATTCTATGTTTGGGAATACTTTTTCTTATGCATTGTTCTTTACTACTGAATCACCAACATGTGCTGGGGAAACAGCTTTTCTGAAGTCTGAAGAGATTTTGTATATTGTCCCTTAATGGGAAAAATGTAGAGTTTCAAATAATAGCTTAAGTCTTGAACAAGGTTTTTAAGTACAGTCTTGTGATTTATTTGGCAATAATAATTCTTAAAAACGTAGTTCATCTCTAATCTATTTCTTCCACTCAGATCCACATCCCAATAGCTACATCTCCTTTTCCTAGACATAATTCCCAAGTCTGATTCCTTTGCCTTTTTTTATCAGTGGACCCCTTTTCTCATATTACTGCTGGTTATCGTTTTTTTGTTTTTTTTTTGTTTTTTTTTTTACTGCTGGTTATCTTAAGGATGGCCCAAGATAACTACTTTGCTATTATCTTTGGTTTGACCAATTTGTTTAATGAGAAGTCTTACTGGACCTTTGTCATTGAAGATTTGAAGACTTTTTTAGCCTTTCCCTTCATAACCAGAGTAGTAAAATAACTAGTTTTTGTTTGTTTGTTGTATTGTTTGTTGTTTTTTTTAGCACTTTAAGGCCTGTCATTTCTGAACTTTATCCACTCACTTTCATCTATCCCTGAAATCAGCTAATTCTTGAATGAATAATTACCTCTTCTTTCTAACCCCTTTGTCAATGCAGCAGATAGTATACAGCGCACACTATAATTCTAAAGCCTTCAAACTACTTTCATAGACTGCAGACGTAGTGAATATATTATTCTGTCACCACATATTTCTTCACAGAATAACAAAATTCTCTATCCCTTCAGTGTGCTATATTTAATTTCCCTTTGTTTTACCTTACATGACTTAGCCAGTGTTACATATCCTAAATTTTATTTTATTCTTATAGCACTTTATCCACCATTTTTTTTACACCAAATACTGTATTAATCAGGATTTAGTTAGGGAAACATTATTAAATTAATGACTTTAATATACAGATTTATGTAATTAAAAACAAGGAGAACTGTACATAAATCAAAAGTGTAACAGATTTTTTAAAAAAGTGTAATAGATTTTAAGGCAACAGGAAGTTGCTGGAAACACAGGAAACTGCCAGCAATGATCATAATTACTTACCATCAACATCAAACTGGAATAAAAGTCTACAAAGTCACTACGGAATCTCACCTCTGACAAAACTCACTTGTCTACCAGAAAGAAAAATAAAAATAATTTCAGTTGCTCCTCTACCTTTCGAAACTTATACAGTTGTTACTCTGTTGTAGATATGATCCAGATCTTTATGGTAGGAATCCTGGGAAATGTAATTCTCAGATACCCATCCCCTGAAATAAAGAAAAAGAATAGTAGAAGAAAATGATGCTAAGCTGCCAATAGTCTGCATTTCAGCTGCCAATGCATTCTGAGCTCAACATCCTCTGAGATTTGACTCTGTCAGTTTCTCACACTCACTATTTCTCAATTGCTAAGCCTCAACCATTCTGGATTTCTGATTTGAAATATGCCATTCTGTCTGTCAATAATAGATTTTGCATTTATTTTTATCTGTGGAATATTCTCTCATTCACTCTCCCATTAGCTAACTTCAATTCATTCTTCAAATCTCACATTAAATATTACTCCTCAGCATTTTTTGAATCCCCAATAAAGCTTAAATCACATGATTACATGTTTCTACTGTATTCAGTTCTTAACATTTCTTAATCCTTAATGTGTATCACACTTGATAAATTATTTTTCTGTTTCTCCACTATATTTTAATCTCCATAAAGTTATAGATTACATTTATCTTATTTACTACTATTTCTCCAGAAATATCCTCTTGTATGTTAATAAATCTATTTAAAACTTATTTTGGCATATCTTACATAAGAATATTGTATAAAGATTCTTAAATGGTTAGCTTAGATTCATTATTACATCCCTTTCATATTTCAAAAGGAAAAATTAAAGTTAGTCTAGCATGACTTTTGAGTAATTATTATTTTAAAAAAATCAATTTAGAATCAATTACATGAAAACTAAATGCGCTGTATTTTGGTAGATGTCTTAGCAAAAGAATGGATGATATAGTCAGATTAAAAGATATTTGTTGAATGTGTACCAAGGAAGGTATCTCTACTTGTTGTTGTAGAAAAGCAAAGATGAGCAAAAAACAAAACAAAACAACAAAAAAACAAAACAAAAAATGGGTTCTTTCAATAGAAGTAGAATACAAATAAGGAAAAGTATACAAATAACTGCAATATTGAGCAATCTCATTAATTGCCATTTTATCCAGCTACTATTTAATGGATTTTATAAGAGTTACTTTGTCAAATACATTATATTGGGATATACATGTTTTGTACAAAACTTTTTTTATGGAAAAGACAGTTTTATTTATTTATTGGTTGGTTTTGTTTGTTTGTTTTGGGGTTTTTTTGACTGTACATTAGCTAATCAAAGAGAGGGGTCCATCTTTAATTAACAAACAAATATTAGTAATTCAGCCTCTAAATTGACAGTGGTACAGTTCTTGCCAAAAGTTCATTTGAGACTTCTGATATTTGAAAGAGCTGTCTTTTGGACAATTATTTCTTCCTTCAGATTTCCTAGGCTCAATCTGTTTTAAGTTAGAATTTCAGGATGCAGCATACGTGGGTTTATCTCAGTATCCCATAGAAAGGTTTTCATTGGATTACTTCTAAGGTTAAACTTGCAGCTTTTATAGCTGAACAATGTCCATGTTTTTCATAAAAATGTGTGAAGACACCTTCCATTATATTCTTCAGTGGCCGTAAATATAAGAAACCACATGTTAAAGTCTTCTTTCAATTTTGAGCCAAGAAAATGTTTGTGTTTGAAGACAACCTTGGGAAAACCACATTTTCCCTTTTTGCTTTGGTTGCCAAGATGAACAGACATAAATTCAGTGTTTATCTACAGTGATTGACTCATCACAGGTGCCTGATAAAAGCAATTCTTCTCTTCCCTGAAAGTGCTTTTTTCTTGGCAGGCCAGGAAGGAATGTTTAACAGAATTGTTTTATTCTGTATTGGAGCCGATTCAAATTCCTTAAAAAACAACAAAACAAAACAAAATCACTAAGTATAAACACTAAATAATCAAATAAACATGAAAATTATATAATCATGTTATCCAATGCATAATGCATTAATAAACAGTAAAAACTCACCTTAGTTTTAATGACACAAAGGCGGTTACTTCATTTTATGTATTCCTCTTATTATGACAAGAAAAAAATCCATGTGAAATAATGTTCTGAACAACCTTTTCTTTTTTTCTTTAAAGAAACTATTAATTGAATTATTCAAATTTTTCTATATATCCATTCATCTATTAAAATGTAAATTTTGAAGTTATGTACTAGTAGGTATATTTAATATTGCTTATATTATAAATGTATTCATTCTAGAGAAATAAAAACATAAGAAATGTTTATTCTAATAGAAATTACCATACCTCATCATTATATTATCAAAAAGACTAAATTTGTCAAAACAAAGAATTATGAATCAAATGTTAATTGAAGAATAACATTATTATAACAATGGCTATGGATTAAATATATAAAATTTGAGAGAGTAACATGTAAGATTACATTCTTATAAAATAGTGACTTTATTGTTACAGATATAGACCAGTCTGTAGAGCTATGCAGGGCTTTAGTCAGCCATAATAAACCCATAATAATCCATTTTGATCCTCATAAGTTTATTTTTATATTACAAGAGACATTAGAATGAATCTTGGTCATTTAAAATGATTTTTAAATAATATGAGGATCTATAAAGTCTATCACTTCAAATTAGTAAGTCTAAAAACAGCAAAACATAATTGTTGGAGTGTAGTATTGATATAAAATATCAAACCATAGTACTTGAATTACTGCTTATAATTTTGGAAAAAAATTAATAGTATAGAATATAAGATAACATTAATGAAACTTTTATTTGGTGATTTCTTTGTCATTTTGGGATAACAGCATGAAGTGTGACAGGCCAGAAATCATTTTCTGGTCTTCTTGAAATAATAGAATCAACAAGAGAGAAGTTTTCTTAATAAGTCTATTCATTTGAATGCTTATGCAGTTTTAGTTATCTTGTTAATTCACATATCAGTAAGGACTGTATGTCTTACTTATTGAAGAAAAACAAAAGATTGATGAAGTAGAGCCCTGATTATTGTAAGAGTGAGGATATCCCATTAGCCAAACCCAAATACCTAACATTTCTCTCACTTCTGAGTTAGACCTTAGTCATGTAAATTTATTCATATATAGCTTAATATTGGAACACCTGGGTATAATCAAATGGAATGTAGAATGACCAAATAAGCTATGGTTATTCCAAAGTTTTATTTATTTATTTATTTATTTATTTATTTATTTATTTGTTTGTTTGTTTGTTTTTAAAGATTTTATTTATTTGACAGAGAGAAACACAGCCAGAGAGGGAACACAAGCAGGGGGAGTGAGAGGGAGAAGCAGGGTTCCTGCCAAGCAGGAACACCAATGTGGGACTAGATCCCGGGTCTCTGGGATCATGACCTGAGCTGAAGGAAGTCGCCCAACCAACGGAGCCACCCAGGCGCCCCCCAAAGTTTTATATAGCTTAGTTTCTAGTATGATCCATAATATTTTTTTTTCCCAACCAGGCATGTAGCAGTGGGAAAGACAGAAATCATAAAAACTTCAATTTAAAAATGCAAGAGTAGATATAGAAATATTAGATAAATTGAACTTCAGATAATCAAAAATCATCAAAGACAAAAACAAAAAACAAAATAAAACAAACAAAAAAAACCCTCCATAATAATAAATGGGTCAATACATCATAAAAATACAGCAATCTTGAATGTTTATGGAACAAAAAAGAGAACTATAAAGTACAGGAAACAATAACTGATAAAACTAAAAGGAGAAACAGAAAAATCCATAATTATAGTTGAATATATCAACACCCCTTTCTTGAATGGTAGAATAACTGGAAGGAAAATCATCAAGGATATAAAAAAAGTCAACATCTTCAAGAAACAGGACATAATTGACATTTATAAACCAATCCATTCAGTAACAGAGGAAATACACATTCTTTTCAAGCATCCATTAAATGTATAAAAAGACAGCCGTATCCTGGGCCATAAAACAAATTTTTTGACAAACGGTAGTTAATAAAAATCATACAGAATGTTCTCTAATCAAAATGAAATTAAAGAAATTAGTGCTAGAATGATAACAAGATAATGTCCAAACACATGGAAACTAAACCACAGACTTCTAAATAATCCATGTGTCAAACAGGTATTTTCAAGAGAAATTTTAAAAATACATGAACTGAATCAAAATGAAATACAGTACCTCAAATCTGTGGAGATACTAAAATAACATTGAAAAGGAAATGTATAACACCAGATGCATACATTAAAAAAGAGAAAAGTTCATGGGCCACCTGGGTAGTTCAGTGGATAAGCCTCTGCCTTCAGCTCAGGTCATGATCCCAGAGTCCCTGGATGGAGCCTTGCATCAGGCTACCTGCTCAGCAGGAAGTCTGCTTCTCCCTCCCTCACTTCCACTTCTGTGTTCCTTCTCTGGCTGTGTTTCTCTCTGTCAAATAAATAAAATCTTAAATGAATAAATAAATAAATAGATAAATAAATAAGTTCCAGATCAATAATTTTACCTTCCATCTCAAGAACACTAAACAAACAAACAAACAAAAAACCAGTAAAACAAACAAAAAAACAAAGAAAGTAGAAGAAATAATAAAGATAAGAAGAAAACAACATAAAAGAAATTTTAAAAAAATAGTGAAAACAGTAAAACAAAAAGCTGGCTTTTTGTTTTTTAAAGAAAACTCAATAGAACTGACAAAGAACTGACAAACTCAGCAAAAACTGGCAAAGAACAGGTTGCTTGGGTGGTTCAGTCTTTAAGTGTCTGCTTGTAGCTCAGGTCTTGATCCCAGGATCCTGGCATCGATTTCCATATCAGGCTTACAGGAAGCCTGCTTCTCCTTCTCCCACTCCCCCTCTTGTGTTCTCTCTCTTGCTGTGTCTCTCTCTTGTCAAAAAAATAAATAAATAAAATCTTAAAAAAAAACAAAAAAACAAAAAACCCTGACAAAGAACAAAAGAAGACACAAATCATAAATATAAGAAGTGAAACAGGGGCACCTGGGTGGCTCAGTGGGTTAAGGCGTCTGCCTTCAGCTCAGGTCATGATCTCAGGGTCCTGGGATCAAGGCCTGCGTGGGACTCTCCGCTCAGCAGGGAGCCTGTTTCCTCCTCTCTCTCTCTCTGTCTGCCTCTCTGCCTACTTGTGATCTCTGTGTCAAATAAATAAATAAAATCAAAAAAAAATAAGGAAAAGGAAATGAATCAGAGAGGGAGACAAACCAAAAGAGACTCTTATCTCAGGAAACAAACTGAGGTTTGCTGGAGTGAAAGGGGTTGGGAGGGAGGAATGTGTATGTAATGAATACTGGGGAGGGTATGTGCTATGGTGAGCACTGTGAAATATGTAAGACTGATGAATCACAGACATGTACCTTTGAAACAAATAATCATTATGTGTTAGTTAAAATTAAATAAATTAATAATTTAAAAATGATTTAAAGAGAAAGAAAGGAATCAAACAAGGGATATCACTACAGATATATTGATATCAAAATGATAATACATACTATGAGTAATTAAACAAAAAATTTGACCACTAATATTAAATGAAAAAATTATTTAAAGAGTATAACTACCACAACTCATCAAAAGTGAAATAGATAGTATAAATAGTCCTCTATCAAAGAAATTAATTGATAACTTTAAAAATCATTTAAAATGAAATCTCCAGGGCAAGATGCTTTCACTGGATAATTCTACCAAAAGTTTAAAGAAGAATTAATACCTGTTCTACCCAATGTCACTTTACGAATCTAGTATACCCTAAAACCAAATTCAGACAATGATAAAATAAGAAAATTACAGGGCAATGTCTGCCATAAATACAAAACCAAAAATTCTTAAAAATATACTTTCAAAGAGAATCTACAATATATAAAAAAGAACTGTACACTATTACCAAGTGGAATTTATTTCAAAATGTCAGGATGGCTCAAGATTCCAAATCCAACCAATATAATCCATCATAATAACAGGTTAAAGAAGACAAAACCACATGATTATATTAATTGACACATAAAATACATTTGATAGAAACTTCCAGAATAGGATTGAGAATAACTTCTTCAATGTGATAAAGGACATCTACCAAATACCCTACAGCTAATATTTTACTTAATTGTGGAAGACTGAATGTTTTCTTCCTATGATTGGGAACAAGGCAGGGATATACTTTCTCACAATTCCTACTCAATAGAACACAGTGCTAGAACAAAGTCCTAGTCAATGCAGTAGGCAAGAAAATAAAATAAAAACCTACAGATCAGAAAAGAAATAAAAAATACTCCTATTTGCAGAGGAAATGATTGTCTACATAGCAAATTGCAAGAAATCTACAAAATCCCTCCTAGAAGTAGTAAGTTCATCAAGGTCATGACATTAAATGTACAGACATCAACATTAAACGGCAGTATCCTTTAAAATAACTCAAAAATACTTTGTTATAAACAAAACTAACATGCATGGGATTTACAAGTTAAAAAGTACAAAACGCTGATGAAACAAATCAAAAACATCTATAAAATGAAGAAACATATTGTACTCATCAATTGGAAGACTCTACATAATAAAGATGTCAGTTGTTTCAAAACTGATATACAGGGGCGCCTGGGTGGCTCAGTTGGTTAAGCGACTGCTTTCGTCTCAGGTTATGATCCCAGAGACCTGGGATCGAGTCCCACATCGGGCTCCCTGCTCAGCAGGAAGCCTGCTTCTCCCTCTCTCACTCCTCCTGCTTGTATTCCCTCTCTCGCTGTGTTTCTCTCTGTTAAATAAATAAAATCTTAAAAAAAAAAAAAAACTGATATACAGGTTTTGCATGATTACTATTACAATACCAGTGAGACTTTATATGGAAAGGCAAAGAAACTAAAGTAACTAGAAAATTTTTCAAAATACATAATAAAGTAGAATGAACAGTCTCCCTAAAATTAAATCTTATTACATAACTACAGTAAACAAAAGTGCATAGTACTGAAAGAGGGATAAACAAAAAGATCAATGGAATGGAATAGAAAATCCAAAATTAGACCAATAAATATGACAAATTTATTCTTGAGAAAGTTACAATAGCAAGTTAATAAAGGAAAGATAACAATATCAATAAATAGTACTACAACAATTGGTCATCCACAAAAAGAAAGAAAGAAAGAAAGAAAGAGAGAGAGAAAGAGAGAGAGAAAGAAAGAAAGAAAGAAAGAAAGAAAGAAAGAAAGAAAGAGAAGAAAGGAAGGAATGGAAATAAAGAAACCAAACTTAGTCTCTAACCTTATGTAAAAACTAATGCAAAATAGTTCTTAGACTTAACACCAAAACCGAATTTAATAAAAAGCAAAAGGAAAAACTGGACTTAATCAAAATTAAAACCATTTTCTCCAGATAATGCATTATTAAGATGATATAAATACAAGTTACACACTGGGGAAAAATATTTTCTAATTACATCTGGCAAAGGACTCATACTGAAATATATAAAGAACTTTCAAACTCAACAGAAAAATTGTTATTAGGAAATGGGAAAAAAAGACATGAAGAAATATTTCATTAAAAAGAATACCTGATGGCAGTAAAAGCACATGAAAAGATCATCAACATCGTTAATCATTAAGGAAAAATAAGTTAAAATCACAGTGATATATCACTATGTACCTGTCAGAGTGGCTAAAAAATTTAAAAACACCAATTGCTGATGGATTTGTGGAGAAATGATCACTCATAATAGATGCAAGATGTATTCAAATGATATTTTCAAAATGTTTAGTGAAAATAATCTGCTAAGCTAGAATTCTTTTATTCTGTGAAAAATATCACTCAAAAATGAAGATCAATTATATTTCTGAGTGGGATGGAATTTGTGGCAGGTTAAATCTCTAACTATGAAAATCTAGGGAGAAAACAAAACCAGAGAAGCAGTAGAGAGCTTCAGGAGCAACTAAGAGTGGTGAAATTAAGATTCCACAGAGGGAAGATATGTGGAGAGATAAACTGATTTTCAATAGCTTGTTTTTCAGTGGAAATCTTTATTGAATCTGGATGCAGGCACAAGGCTGAGGATTTGATATTGTCCTGATCAGAAGCCATGCTGGGGCAACTAAGAAACGAGCAGGACTTTTACGGCCCTCAAAAGCCTAGAGAGAGGATTTGGAAACATGAGAAGACATAACCAAAAGGCTAATTTCCCAATTAGGCTTTTTTTTTTTTTTTTTTTTTTTTAAATTTAGAAACTAGATGGGGTAGAAGGCTAACCTACCCACTCCCCAAAAAACTAAAACAAACAAAAACAAAACAAAACACTAAGATTATTATTATTAATTATAGAAAAGTTTATAGCAGTCTTGTAGGAGTGAGAAGATAGTGACTGGAATTCAACACCAATTAGAAAAGTTATGATGAATGGCCAGACTCTCATTTAAAAATATGCAGGTATTCATCCCAGGGATGTAGACTGAGTATTACCCAAATAGTAAATTTTCCTCAACTCAGCTCACTGCCATATCTAACTTGAAGCATCTATGAAGGAGGAAAACAACATTTGAATTATTAACCATTTTAATATGATGTTAAAATTTCAGTCACTGGATGTGAGGATGAACAGAAACATTTGGATACAAAAGGGAAAAAGAGAGAGAATCTAAAGGTTACAAAGGCACTGATATTAGAGTTTTCTGATTAACAATTTAAATAGTTGTAAATATGTTTTATAAAATAGAGGGAAACATGGAAAATGAGAGATGAAAATGGAGAGATGCCTAGATATTTCAAACCAATATTAAGAAACAAATAGAAAACCTACAACTGAGAAATGTAGCATCTGAACTTTACGAATTCACTAGATGACTTCAAGAGGAGATTAGATGTTATCAAAAATTATGCTGATGAAGTGCAAGACAGGACGATAGAAAAATATCTAAAGTTAAATATAGAGAGCAAAAGTAATTGAAAATAAAGTGAGGACCTTAGGAGATATGTGCAATGCGGAGTGAAAGTTACCATAGGCCTAACGGGAGTCCCAGAAGGAAAGAGAAAGAATAATAAAGAAAAAAAAAATGAAGAGATGATGACTAAGAATATTTCAAACCTATGAGAGGTGTTTACTTGTAGTTCCAGGAAACTCAGAAAACCTTGTAAATGTGTTATTTACAATATAAAAACTATATGATTTTTAGATGTATATTAGTCTAAAAGGAGAAAATCTTGAAAATAAGCCCTTCAAAAAAACTCCAAAACAACAACAACAAAGAACAAACCAGAAGAAAATGGAACGTCATATTGGCAATAGTAAAAGCTTGGTTTCCATGTCCACTGAAAATATCCTTCAAAGATGAAAACAGTTGTTTTCAACAATTTTAAAAGATACGCCATATTTAGGCAAGACAAATCTGAGATAATTTGCCATTAGCAAACCTGCAAAAACCAAAGTTCTAAATGGAAAGATGCATAAATAAGTGTATATTGGTGCTACAAAATGTTAAAGCCTAATATATGATCTCTAGAAAATTTGAATGTAAAAATATCTAATTCTGCCGATTATAGCATCTGTGTTAACTGCTGTTAATGTGGTTTAGAGTGCTTGATTGTTGAGATGGAAAAGTTAAATGAAGAAAGTAAACTCCTATTCATTCATAATATAAATATAACATGAAGATCACAATATAAGTCAAATAAATTATGCATAATGAGAAGGAAGAAGTTTATTTACTGAAGCTGCTATTCTTATATCTCACAAGGTGTTTTTTTATTCTCCGTAAAAATCCTCTGCTAAACTATAAAAGGACTGGGATTTTAAAACTATGCCTGGCATAAAATGAGTAAGCAGTAAATATTTCCTGGAGGTAGTCTTTAGAGATATGAATATGATTATTCCATCAGTGTAGATCTAATTAATTCCATATTATAAGGTCATCAAACTGAAAATGAAAGAAAATGCACAAATATCAAAAGGCATATGGAGGTACCCTAAGCTTTGCCTTGGAAAGCAAATTGAAAATCAACCAGGGTTCAGGCTAGTGTCATCTAGCATTCCTATCACCCAGAAGCTATATGTGATATAATTATTATCAGCATTTCTCCTGGAAACAGTTAATCCATTACTTAATATGTACTTGGAATTGAGTCAAGGAAAATATCAGATAGAAGGAAGTTATTTGGCGATTTGCAGTCTTTGTAAGTAACTCGTGCTTGTAAACCTGGCTGTATGATTGCCTTCATTTAACCCACCTTTTTTTATTTTTAAAAAGCCACCAGTTATCTTGAAAAAAATAAAATAAGCCTCTTTTTCAAAGATGGAAAATTGTATCTTAGTATAGAGGAACATAATGCACTGATGCTGATAACAAAATGAAATAAAGAAAATTAAAGACATTTAAAACCTAGCTCTTACAAGATGCATTCATGTGCCTTGAGCTGACTTTATATATGGGAACACAAAAGAAATAGCACCATCCAAAACGCAAAGAAAGAATACAGCAGGAGGGCTGAGTTAGGGAAGAACGTGAAAAGAAAGTGAGTGGTGCTAGACCAGAGACAGGAAAGTCATAAACTGCCAGGAGAGATCAGTACAAAATGAGCCTTTTCGGAGGGAGCCATGTGACTTAGGCACTAACACACAATCGCCCTGTTTGGTGCATAGGTTATGTTCATTTAGCTGTTTGTAGATTTTCAAAATTAGGAGTATGTGCCAAGTTCCCACCAGGACGGATATGTGAGAGGTGAGAAACAGATATGCAGGCTGCTATTCCACATCTTTCCTTAAAACTCACTATAAACAAATTAGAAAAAAAAAAGGGGGGGGTGAGGGAGTCGTCTGAAATATTTTGTAGAAGTACAAAAGAAGCATGAGTCTGGCCATGTTTGCCAGGGCCTCAGACTTGTGTTCTACAAATTCTTCATTCAGTGATACAATAAGACAGACATGTAACATTTTCCAAAATGTTATTCTTCTGGAGGAATCAAGTCTTATTTCTCACAGTATAAAAATCTTCATTGAGTATTAGGGCCATCTTTAAAAGTTGGGTTAAGTGTACATTTCCCTTCAGGGTCATTATATGTTCCTTTGCTTACTTTTATACAAATGTATGCAAAAGACATAGGACAGTCCAAAAGGCAAGACATGTTAGAGCAGGAGATCAGATTTGGGGCCAGGCAAAGAGAAATTAATGTGTAAGGGAGGATCATGTTATTTCTATGCTATAACCCAAGGTACCTTCATAAGAATACAATGAAAAAGAAAAACTTTTATTGAGTGTTGACTACATGCTGAGAACTCCTCTAAGTATTGTACAGATTAACTCATGTAGCTATCATACTTTGAGATAGGTATGATTATTATTTCTACTTTATAGAAGAGTAAATTCACATATAGAGATGTTAAGGAATTTGTCCAGATTTACATTTCTAATCAGTGGCAGAGCCATAACCCAGTCCCAGGCTCTGCAGTTCCAAGTGTGGCACACATTCTCTGACCTCTGAAACTTGAACATGAAACATATTCTAGATGCTTCTAGAGCATACCCTAAACTCATTCCTACTGTATAAGATACTTGCCCCTCTTCTTCCCCTTCTTATTCATCCTTCCACTGAATGTAACACTTTAAAGGATATAGCTCTTTACATCTATTCTGTTCATCATTGTTATCCCATCCTCAAAATAAGGCTCAGCCCATGCTTGGAACTAGGTCACTGATGGTCACAAATGAATGAAGGTGCTCAGATTGATAATCTACTCTGTGCCACCTATAACATTGGATCCTTCCTGATTGTCTCAATGAATAATGCTGAAGACATTAGTAGGTAAGTGAGAACTCAATTGATTGGTTAGGTCACTTGCAAATGTGAAGAGACGAGAAATGAGCTAAAACTACAAATTATAATTCCTGCTGCTTTTTGATGATGCTTAAAATTTCCACTATGGGATGAATATCTTTAAATTAGAGTGTTTCCAAAGATGACTCATCTGTGGGATCGTTATTTCATTATTTGAGTTCTTTCTCTCTTCCTCCTTCCCTCCCTCCTGCCCTAGTAGCCATAAATAGTCTACACTGGTGTGGAGTGGCTGTGATACTTTGTTCTTGGCCAGGCTGAATTATCCCTGTGTCTAGATGGGAGTGGCATCTTACTCCCTAGGACTCTAGGGGAGTTCCATATAATATTCCTGTGCTCCCAAGGAGTCTCAAATACACCAACTTGCATCTAGAATCAACTTTTCTCTTCCCCACTTGCTACCACCCTGCACCCCTTTGTTCCTGCTCTCCCTTCTTTTCTGGGACTTTCCACTCTTCTCTACTAAAAGAATCAACCCCCATTTGCTCCTGTGTTGAAATAACAAAGAAAAAGAATGAATTCTGGTTTAAGGCTTGTGGATCCATTGCTGGTTTAAGAGTAGAACAGGGGTATTTGACCTTGTGCGGCTGGGTGAGGACACAATGGGAGGAAGGTTTCCTTTCTGTATTAGTCCACTAGGACTGCTCTAACAAAATACCACAGACTGGGCGGCTTAAGTGTTTACCTTTCACTGTTTCTGGAGGCTGATGGTGCAAGATTGCAGTGTCAACAAGTCTGGTTTCTCCTGAGGTCTCTCCAGTTGCCTTGCAGATCGTTGCCTCCTCACTGTGTCCTCATATGATCTTTTGTGTAAGTATGTAGTCCTACTGCTTCTTCTCCTTATAAGGGCACCAGTCCTCTTGGATTAAGGACTCAATCTTGTGACTTCATTTAACCTTCACAAAAAACAAAGCCCTGTCTCCAACACAGTCACACTGCAGGTTAAGGCTTCAGCATATGAATATGAGTGGTACGCAATTCAGACCATAATACTCTCCTTGCAGTATCTGAATCCCTCCTAAAATATTTGTAAGTGTCTGCATCTTACAGGAAGGAGTAGAATTTCAGAGAGCTCTTGATTCTTGTTAAGTGAGAGGCATAGGCCTCCTATTAATATGACTTCCACTTTTTATTTTCTGAACTCCTATTTATGCCCTTATTATACTTCATTTTGATTATTCAAAAATAATTTTTATTTGTCTCCCTCAGTGTGTGTAGTACATATCCAGGGCATAGTTAATTTTGCAGGATTACCAAATTGTCCAGAGAATCCATTGTATTTTTTCACATGAGGCCATTTCTATATTGATGTAGTAACCTTTTACTCCTTCACTTAGTACCGTTCACAGAAAAGCGTGGAGACCTCTGGGGTATTGATAGAAGTATTTAAATACACAGAAAATCTCACTTGTTGAGTGTTCAGTTAGTTATTAAATGACATTCTGAAAAGTTAGGATTCATTTTAAACAGATGAGAGAACTATGCATACATGCTTTTAAAAAATAGATCACAAATAACTCAAACTGGTAGTTCAGAAATAAAGCTTCACACACAAATCTGTTTTACACACTGCCTTTTATTTTGTTTTGTTTTTACTTAACATAGAATGCTTTGGGACAAGGAGAATCCTTGACTTTTGGTCAAGGATAAATTTCACTACATTAACCATTATTTTCTACTAGTTCTATTACAACACATTCCTAGCCTTATACAGATGTATGAGGTTTACATTCTCTCTCTTAAAAGACAGGCAATCCATGGTATATAAACTTTTATAGAACATCAATTATTTTATTCTATTACCAGAAACTCAGAAACATTGGGGCGGAAGATTGGATATATGTGACTTGAGGCAAAAATTAATTTTTAGATGTCTAGAACTTCTTATGTAGATGAATAAATTATTATTTGCACATTTTAAGCATTTATATAAAAAATTATAGGCTATTAAGAAATGACCCAGGGGTGCCTGGGTGGCTCAGTTTGTTAAGTGTCTCTGCCTTTGGCTCAGGTCATGATCCCAGAGTACCAGGATTGAGCCCCACCCTGGGTTCTGTGCTTGGCAGGAAGCCTGCTTCTCCCTCTCTCACTCCCCCTGCTTGTGCTCCCTCTCTAGCTGTGTCTCTCTCTGATAAATAAATAAATAAATAATAAATAATTAAATAAAAATATTTTTTAAAAGTGGCCTATGTGATGCATTTTATAAAATAATAAATACTATGAATTGCCAATAATTCAATTTAAGAAGACTTCATATTAAAATTCAAATTCATAAAGATCAGAAAAAACTAATAAAATTGTAGTCTGCATTCCCACAATTAGTGTAGCAAAGTATTGGTGTCCAATGTTCCTTCTACTTCCTATGGCTTTATTTCCCTCTTAGTTCCTCAATATTTATGTGTGTGATGTTTTTGGTCCACACAACTTTTGAATTTGTGACCACAGCTTTATGTTCCTACTTAGCTTATTGACAAATGAAAATAACAACAACAAACAACTCACATCAAGCTAGTTTAAACAAAACAAAGAGAGTTTATGGGCTCCCATAACTGCAAAGGTCAGGGATGAAACTAAGTTGCAGACTACCAGAATGCATGGACTCCAGTGGTTTTGTTTTGGCTCCAATACCCTTTTCTCTTCATTAGACTCTGCTTTCCTTTGAATTCATCCTCAATTTAAACAATATTTAACCTACATTGTTTGTACAGCTCAAAATTTCAGAGACAAGGGAGGATCTCTTGCAAATACCTTCAACAAATCTCAGGGATAACTTTCATGGGCTTCAATGGAAGCCATAATTTGCTTTCTGGATAAATACTATGACTAGTGTTTGGAGTTCACCAATTAGGCTTTGGTCGTATGCTCAACCCTAGATTTCAGGTGTCACTGGAACAACATCAACTGATTGGGCGCTGTGCTTGTGGTAATTAGGAGGTCAGACAGAACAGAAGATTCATCAAACTCTTATTGTCTGACATTCCCATCTTTTCCTCAACATGGATAATATTAAAGCATCTTTTCTTAACATGGTACAATTATATCATAAACTAATTCATACACATTAGAAATTCTTCCTAGCATGGGATCACCTAGTATCTCACGCAATCACTGCATACAACGTAGGGTATATGGTATCTGATTTAGTAATAAGCCTTTCTTTGGCCTGGGTGAGAGTAACTTCTTGTGGTCTAGAACTCATCCTCATGATACTCAGGGTACGGTTACAGTCAGTAAAGAGGACATCTTCAATAAAGACTTTAATTTGACAGGGAAACTAGAGAAAGAATATATAGTATTCATCATTCCATTTCAGGCACCATGTCCTTTTTGTTCAAATAGCAAGGAATTCTTACTCTACAGTCAGAAGAGTTCTCCAATCAACCAATCTTCCTGTTCCTGATTCTGTCCTTTTAGAAGTTTCCACAATTGCATTTTCTACATTTTAGAAAAAGATTTGGAAAAAAATACCTTTCTGGTCATTGCTGTAGTTTAGCATTGTCTTCCTATTGATGCAGAGTTATTTATCTATTTGTTTGTTTGTACTGACAGGGAAAGAGGGACTAAGGTGGGAAAGGAAAGGAGAGAGAGAGAGAGAATCTTAAGTAGGCTCCATGCTTAGCCTAGAGCCTAACACATGTGGAGTGTAACAGTGCTCATCTCACAACCTTGAGATCATGACCGGAGCCAAAATCAAGAGACAAACACTTAACTGAATGAGTCCCCTAGGTGCCACCTATTTTTTACTATTTATTTTATTTTATTTCTTTTATTTTTTTCCCATTGGTACAAATTTGGATCACACTGCCTGGGGATTGATTTAAAAGTTAAATAATCATAAGACTTTGTTTCCCAAACTTGGGAATTTATTGGGCAATACAACTACTTCCCTTTAAACCTCTGTTGGTCTTCCATCGATTTGCATGCTCCACAGGGTAATTACCAAAGCCAAGGATCTAGAGCTTTTAATCTTTAATCCTAGCCTCACTTTTTTGTTTTTGTTTTTGTTTGTTTGTTTAGCAAAAGCCCTTGAAAATATTTTCTTCATGTCTCTTGCATTTAGCACAATGGGTCTCCACCTCCTCTCTGGGTCTCTACCTCTAAAGCAATAAAATTGATATATCCCTGCTTCATTGAATCCCAGTATGCTGCTCTTTATTTTTATTATTTTTTAAAGTGTGAACTTATTTCTTTAGCAGGTGTAGGCAGTTTGTGTAAATCAGAAGACACTTGGAGGTGTTCATGACCAAGGCTTATCTTACTCTTGGAGCTTATCTTATCTTTTGTTTTATTTCCAGATGCTTTATTTTGTTTTTTTTCCTTTTCTTTTCTTTAGTATGAAGCTTGGCATATGTGGTTTTCAGCCCTTAAATATACATGGCTGTCTTATAATTAGATTTTCTGGGGCGTTGAACACGGTACAAAAAAAAAAAATCTAAGTTGAGCTATTTTTTCTTCTTTCGATGTTCTGCTCAAGTCAAATTATTTCATTTGTAGGAATTTACTTAAGGTCAGACATAATAATTAGCCAGCTAATTGAAATAGCCTCATTTTATATCAACTCTCCTAACGTTCCAACCTACATAAACACATGCCCTGAGTTGCAGTATCCAACAATTTACCGTGGGAAAAAGGTTGACCCTTCATAATCTCATGCATAAATTCTACTTCCTTAACTTCTGTAATTTCATATTTTACCACGTGTCATTTGCAAAGACCTACTTTCTCAATTTTGTATTACCATATACCATTATTTCTATTTGACCATTTTTTTCTAATTCTAACAAATTTGAGACAATTTCATTGCACACGTAATGTTTAACTGGCAACTTTTATATTTTAGCACATGAAATACAGTAATATTCATTGAAAGTGATGGAATTTGAATATCAATAGTATTTTAGTAATCAAAACCCTCTAAGAGTGATAAAAAACAATTATTAGCTTGATATGGACTGTATTGCCAACATACTAAAAAGCACGTGGGAAACACTTGTTTCCAAATACTTGTATTTTGTCACTGGGATTCTTTCAGGATTCAGTTCTCAGCTCTGCTTTCACTGATTGGCTTCATTGTTTGTCAAGTTTTTTGTTGTTTTTGTTTTTGTTTTTTCATTTGTAGCAAAGGTGGCTATAGTTTACTGTCTTTATAACCTAACCTATAAGAGATGAATCTCCTTGGCTTACTTAGATCATGGACCCTGCACTGCGCCCCTCCACTGCATACAGACAATTAGATGAAATATATTGGATAACCAGGCTGATATTGTTCCCATCTATGTTGCTAGATTATGACATATACCTCATTCAAATCCTTGGACTGAAATCAGGAGAAGTCCACCAAAAATAAATAGGAAGAGCAGACAATTGTTTGCTGCTAAAGACCACACTATTTTTTTCTACAAAATAAAAAGAAAATACATTATAGCACAATTGTCAAGAAAAGTATGACCCAACTTCTTTTAGTTGATGAAAATAATTAGGACAATGATTACATTATACCTTATAAATACTGAAAACATGAAATGAAATTACCTGATTCAATTGATAATAGTGTGTTTGTCTAAGAAAAATGCATACATAAATGCAAGTTAAATCAGGACAGAAACAATTTATTAATGTTATAAACTTTTCTCTACAAAAGTCTATTTCTTAGAGTACCTGAGTGGCTCAGTTAGTTAAATGCCAGATCCTTGGTTTTGGCTCAGACATGATGTCATGGGTCGTAAGATCTAGCCTTGTGTTGGGCTCCATCCTCAGCTGAAAGTCTGCTTGAGGATTCTGTCCCTCTGCCCTTCCCCTGGCTCATGCACACTTTCTCTCTCTTTCAGATAGATAAATCATTTTTTTTTGAGAATTTGTTTCTTCATGGATTGAAGTCAGTTACTTTTTTTAAAGATTTTATCTATTTATTTGACAGAGAGAGATCACAAGTAGGCAGAGAGAGGAAGAATCAGGTCCCCCGCTGAGCAGAGAGCCTGATGTGGGCCTTGATCCCAGGACCCTGAGACCATGACCTGAGCCAAAGGCAGAGGCTTTAACCCACTGAGCCACCCAGGTACCCAAAGTCAGTTACATTTTTAAATACCCACCCATTCCTTCTCCCACATCACTTATTCAAATCTGAGAATATCCTATTATAAAGACTTTTAATATCAGCTTCACAATATTAGAAAATTACAGCCCTCCCACCTTTTTTTTTTTTTTTTTTGGTATTATTGACTATGTGCCTTAATCAACTGGCATTAACTGACTAGTCTTGTTAAAAATAGATTAGTATTCACTAATGTCTGGAAAGAGCTTAAAGTAAGATAAATATACCTTTAAGCATAAAATAGTTAATTCTACAACATGGGAAATTATTTGCTGAAGTGCAGCATACTATTTAAGCATTTTAAACAGTGTAAAAACACAGATTAGGAAATTGCTTTTAAAGTGTCTTACAATGGTCGAATTAGTTCAGGAAGAACACTCTGTTATTAGCTGCAGTGGTTTTTGACCTCAATAGTCTGTTCTTTTAATAAAGAACCATAGAGGTCATTACAAATGAATTTAAAGCACAAGGTTTCACAAATATATAAGTTATGCTAGTGGTTTTCAACACTGCTGCATATTTAAATTTATTGGGCTCAGGCTCAACACTGGGAGATTTCTGTTCAATTGGTCTGAGGTATTTAAAGATCCTCTGGTAATTCTAATATTCAGACAGAGTTAAATACACTGGTTTTGGTGAACATGCTTAGGAAATTCATATTTGCTAGTGACAGTATATCATCTTTAGATTTGAGAGAATAGAACTTCTAAGTCAATGGGCAATGTGTTTATTATGTATATGCAAACTTATTTTATATCACTTTCATTAAGACACACAGAAGATTTTTCTGGTAATACATTGCTGAATCATTATATCATTATTTTCAGAATGAAATTATTTTTAGTTGGAAATACCACTTTTTTCCCATAGAAAGGAGGCCTGAACTCAAAGATTATAGTTTTTAATAAATGAGTTCCTTTTAAAAAATGTTTACTAATAACTGGGTAGCCATGGTTTGTAGACATTAACCTAAAAATTAGAGATTTGGTGTCAATCTGAAATGAATTGCTTTGTTTTGGGGGTCATTGAGCAAAAACCTAAGGAGAACTGTTTTTATACACACTGATAAAAAACAGTCCTTTTAATTCAGGACAAGATGCTAGCTATTACAGCAATAAAAAAAAATATATAAAGAACCCAGTAGTAAATCACAAATGTGCTTTACTTTTATGGAGAAAATTATGAAACTTTACAAGAAGATATTAAGAAAGACAATAATGGAAAGATATAATACCATACTCATGGATAAAATACCAGTATCACGAAGATGTCAGTTCTCCCACTATATGTTCAATGCCCAACTAAATAAAAGCTTGTGTGTGTGGGGTGTGTGTGTGTGTGTGTGTGTGTGTGCCTGTCCATGTATGGGCCTATAGTCATATGTCACCAAGAAGCTCCTGATGACAAAAATATGGTGGAGTAATATGAATTATAGTATTATGACAATATAAAATTATTTTAAGGAACTTAGAAACTGTAGGAGATACTGAAGTAAAAAACAATGGAACAGTAATAGAAATCTTCTTAAAAGTTCATATATATGCAGAAATTTGGCATTTAAGAGATGTGCCACTGAAGATTATCAGAGACTGCTGAGCAATTGAATAAAGTTTTCAGGAACAACTGGTTATCTTTATGGAGGGAAAATGGTTCTTTATTTAGCACTCATAAAAATGATTTCAGGGAGAAGAAAAATTAAAAAAAATAAAATTTGAAATTTATTCTTAGAATAAAAAAGTATAGAATATTTTCATGTCCTCAAAGAAGAGTTTTTGAAACAAAATAAAAATTCTTTCTTTGGCACCTGAATTAAGTGTTGGACTCTTGATTTCAGCTTAGGTCTTGATCTCACAGTTGTGAGTTCAAGACCCACACTGGGCTCCATGCTGGGCAGAGAAGCTACTTTATTTATTTTTTTTTCCTAAGCCTATCCCAACCCTAACCTTAGATGTGAGGGGAAAAAAGAAAAAAGTAGAAGTGTACACGCACACACACACACACACACACACACACACACACACACACAGACAATGGAATATTACCCAACCATAAAGAAGTATGAAATCTTTCCATTTGCAATGACCTGGATGGGGCCAAAAAGTATGATACTAAGTGAATTAAGCCAGAGAAACACAAATACTATATGACTTCACTCATATGTGGAATTTAGGAAGCAATACTAATGACCAAAGAAATTAGTAAAAAAAAGAAAAGAGAAGCAAACCATAAAACAGACTCTTAACTATAGAGAATAAATTGATGGTTACCAGAAGGGAGATGGGAGGGAGATGGGTTAAATAGGTGATGGGGATTAAGGAATGTGCTTATGTGTTGAGCACCAGTTGTTATATGGTAGTGTTGAATTACCATATTGTACAAAAGAAGCTAATATTACACTGTATTATGACCGGAATAAAATTGAAACTCTTAAAAAAATTTGTGCAAACCATAAGAGAAGGAGATGACAAGTTCAACTCTACTGAAATAAGAAACTCCAATGAATCAAAAGATATTGTATAAAGGACTAAAAGACAATCTATATACTGTGATAGTGGCAACACATTTAACCATGAAATGATTACAATAGAGATATATTGTAATTCCAATAAAAAAAGAAAAATAAACAATTTATTAAAAAAAAATCATCCACCAATCCTGCATTGAGCATCTTGCTAGTGGGGAGCCCGCTTCTCCCTCTGCCTGCTGCTCTCACTCTCTCTGACAAAAAAGTAAAATCTTAAAAAAAGAGAGAGAGATAGAGATTTTAAAATGGAAGCTATAAGAAGTTCACAGATGAAGTGCAAATATCTCATAAAATTAGCAAAACATGCCAACTATGAATTAAACAATGGAAAAGCAAATCAAATTCACAATGAGATAATATTTCACACTTACTACATGGGCAAATGAAAAATCTGACAATTCCATGTATTTTGAAGAATGGGAACAATGGGAGCTCATATAACTGTTGGTGAAACTGGTAATCAAGTAAGCATTTTAGAAAACTATATAGGGTTATCTGGTAAGCTTGGAGATTTAAGAACTATGACTCAGTGACTCCTTTCCTTCACAGGTACTCTGTGCTGGTATTTTTGCAATTGAATGCGCCTCAGATTCACCTGCTCAGATTGCTCAAAGATTGCTAGCCCTACTGCTCCCCAGAATTTCTAATTTTGTAAGGTATGGAGTACAGATGGAAAATTTGCGTATCTAACAAGTTCCCAGATGATGTTGCTGGTTAGGCAGGATAATATTTTACACTTGTATTTGTCAATTTTTAGAGTCATACAGAAAACTGGGAACAAACGCGTTTCCATCAGGAAAAGAATAAACACATAAAATACACTGGAATACGGTGCCATGGTGACAATGTAAGAACTACAGTTATACAACAACATGCAGGAATCTCTAAGCTAAAAAAGCAAGTAGCAAAAGAGTATATGTAATATATGTAGTGTGTATATATATATTCACATCTATACAAAAATCAATTTGTATAGATGTGAAAGCATGCAAAATACATACACACATAAATGTTTTAGTGAATCAATACATAAGGGGCTCCTGGGTGACTCAACAAGTTAAGCATTTGCCTTCATCTCAGGTCGTGATCCCAGGGACCTGGAGTCCAGCCCAGTCTTTGCTCCCTGCTCATGGGGGAATCTGCTTCTCCTTCTGCCTCTCCCCCGCTCCCCACTTGTACTCTCTCACTCTTAAATAAATAAATAAATAAAATCTTAAAACACACACACACACAAGCCAATATATAAAACTAAAGGGTAGTTACCTATATAATTAAGAATAGTGATTATCTCTGCTGTAGGATGGGGGATATAATTGAAACAGAGCATACAGTAATTTAAATATATGTTTCATGTAGTATGTAAGTGTGAAATATTATCTCATTGTTTTTTAAGGAAATTCTTTCAACTCACCTACATATTGAACTCCAATATACTAAGTACTCATTAATAAGAAAAAATTAACCTTAATTCAAACTGATAATTTCTACTTTCATTGTCCTTCATAGTTTTTGTTTAAAGACTGTCTACATAGTAGAATTTCCTAAAACAATTTCTAGAGAGGGAATTTCTTTCTTATCTCATAATCCTCCAAAGAGTCTGAGCTTTTCAGTCTTTAGGTATATATTTCTTTGTAGAATGATCACAAATTCTAACTGCCAAATAGACAGGCCATTTCTCTGTGACCTGCCTTGAAAACTCCTCTTTCAACCAAATACTTCCAATATCCTGCTTTCTCAGCCATGAATAATTTTATAGAAATCCAAAGCATTAATATTTTGAACTTGGATTCAAAGTTATCTAGTCTAACCATATACTTTTTGTATGGATTTATCTTGAAATGACATTGGAAGATGTCATTATTGAATCATATTGAATGTCATATTGAATCATATTGTAGAAAATTCAACAATTAGTAAAACATATATATATTTATATGTATACATGTGTGCATATATATATATATATATATATATATATAAATTTATTTCAAAAACAACAGGAAAAGTACACAATTTGGGGGGGAGTGTTCTTGAC
This sequence comes from Spilogale gracilis, assembly GCA_004023965.1. Taxonomy (NCBI): domain Eukaryota; kingdom Metazoa; phylum Chordata; class Mammalia; order Carnivora; family Mephitidae; genus Spilogale; species Spilogale gracilis. The sequence goes on along the minus strand of PITA01009554.1, from coordinate 54,085 downwards.
TGTGGATCTAACTTCTACAACCCCACTACAAGTTCTGGATATAACTTTTGGATGAGCACAGGGTAAGTCTGTGCCAAAGTCTTTCAAGTATTTAAAGTGGTTTTACTATTCTGTTAAATATCTTCCCTCTAATCTGATCTTGTCACATCCTTTTTTGTGTTAATAAATCATCTTTGGACATACTCAAATTTATCTCTATGTCTCTCTGATTATGACTGTACCACCTATTATTACTAGAAAATGAAATTTTATTAACATATTCAATAACAATTTTAATTCCTTTTAGCAGAAAATGTAAGATTGTTAATATGTGTTAAGGTTGTTTCAAGTTAATATCCTTTAGTCTTTCTTTTTTGAAGATTAATTTAATTATTTGAGAGAGGGCATGCATGCCACATGACCTGGAGGGAAAGAGAATCTGAAGCTGACTCCATGTGAAGGGCTCCATGGGGAGGACTCTGGGCAGAGCCCAAGAAGGGCTTGATCCTGTCACCACTGTGACATCATGACCTGAGCCAAAACCATGAATTCACTACTTAACAGACCGAGATACCCATATGCCCCTTCTTAGTTTTGTGTGTGTGTGTGTGGTTTTTTTTTTTTTAAGATTTTATTTATTTATTTGACAGAGAGAAACACAGCAAGAGAGGTAACACAAGCAGGGGGAGTGAGAGAAGGAGAAGCAGGCTTCCCGCTGAGCAGGCAGCCCAATGTGGGGCTCAATCCAGGTCTTCAGGATCATGACTTGAGCCGAAGGCAGTTGCTTAACCAACTGAGCCATCGAGGCACCCCTCCTCTGACTTATTTTATTTATCTATTATACTGAGATATTTTTGAGATCTCAGATACGACATTTCCCTCCCAGCTTTCTGTAACCCACACATGTTACTAACCCATTTCCCATGCCCTCATCCAAAATGCTGAAAATAGAATTGAATTAGGATCAAGAACAAAACCTTAAACTCTTTCTTTCACTTCACTTATTTTGAAGACTTTATTTATTTATTTATTTGGGAGACAGACAGAGAGAACATGGGAGACAGAGAGACAGTGCATGAGCCAGGGGGAAGGGCAGAGGGAGAGGAAGAAGCGGACTCCCTGCTGAGCAGGGAGCTCCACAAGGGTGCTCTATCCAGGAACCCTGTGATCAGGACCTGAGTGGAAGGCAGACATTTAACTGACTGAGCCACCGAGGCACCCCTCTTTTTTTCACTTTAATATTGACCCCTTAATGATTATTTTTCCGGTAAGTTTGTGTAAGAAATTACTATTATTAAGATAGTTAAGTACTGATTTCATCTTGTTATTCAGTATTTTATTTTAATTTTATTTATTTTTCAGTATTTTATTTTTAAAAGAAACTCAGTAGTGTATCTCTAAGGTCTTTTTCACTTATCAATCTGGACATCCTATCAAAAGTGTAAGTGAAGATAGTTTGATATGTCTTCTTCTCACTTCAGTGAATGCTTAGTGACTTCTTTTAATTATTTCAGAATTTTTTTAATGTCCACAGAACACCTCTAAGATAATCTGTATAAAATTCTTGCACAAGACCTGTAATAACCTCATGTGTTTTTTAATATCCAGAATCCCTCTCTTTCTATGGGATGATTATCTGATTTCTGTATTCAGTGATTCTGTACCTCTTCCATCATTTTTTCTCAGAAAAAGATCTTTTTTTTTTTTTTTCATGAAAGAATCGATACTGTGTTTTGGGTGGAATTTTCCCAAGAATGCCTTTGTGACTCCGACCAGTCTGACTAAAGTAGACACACCACAAAATCTGATCAATGTTAGGACTTAAAAAAAAAAAAAAGAAAAAGAAAAAGAAACGATTATCTCTTTCTTTTGAGGTTACTGAAGTAACAAACAGCATGCACCTTTACTGGGGTGGCTAATTTGAGAGTGATTGTGGTTATCTCTTCCAGGAGGTGGAAATTTACTGTCGTCAGATTGTATTCAGAGATACACAGAATTGAGGGATGGAGAAAGAGATCTCTGATGACATTGTTTGGGTCCCAGGGTCTCTAAAATCAGCTGCATACTAAAGTGTCCTTGTGATATGAAACAACAAATTCTGAAAGTATGAGTCCAATATTATGTCTTTGAATCTATATAAAACTTTTGTGTGCCTGTAGTAACTGGTTGAATCTTATAAATAATAATATCATTGCTTTGGAAAATCAAGGAATTCATCAATTTCTTCACTTTATGGGCAACTCTTCTGATTTCTAATAGTTCTTTTTGCTTTCCATGCCTCTCAAAAGAGAAAGTGAACAGTTGAGAAATATAATTACGTTAGTCAATATTTCACTCCTTTCATACTATAGTGTGCTACAATTCTTCTCTTCCTTTTTTCTGCTTTTTTGTTTTCCTATATAGTCCTATAAGAATTTGTTAATGAATTTTACGGCATATTGTTGATAGTTCACTTTACATTCCCCAATTTTTTTTTACATTCCCCAATTTTTAAGGGAAATTTATCTAAAGCAGTTTTTAAAATATATTTGTATTTTTTAAAATATTGTATTTATTTATTTGAGAGAGAAAGACAGCAAGAGAGGGAACACAGCAGGGGGAGGAGAAGAGGGAGAAGCAGGCTTCCTGCCAAGCAGGGAGCCGGATGGATGTGGGGCTTGATCCCAGGACCCTGGGATTATAACCTGAGCTGAAGGCAGATGCTTAAGTACTGAGTCACCCAGGTGCCCCAAAATACATTTGCATTTTTAAAATAGACTATTTGGGGTGCCTGGGTGGCTCAATTTGTTAAGGGTCTGCCTTCAGCTCAGGTCATGATCCCGGGGTCCTGGGTCAAGCCCTGCACTAGGTTTCTTGCTCAACGGGAAGCCTGCTTCTCCCTCTCCCTCTTCTTCTGCCTGCTGCTCCCCTTTTTTATGCTCTCTCTCTGTCAAATGAATAAATAAAATCTTAAGAAAAAAATAAAAATAGACTGTTTATGGTAGCATTCATATAAAAAATTACACACCAGCATATTTTTCTACTACCCTATAAAAGCATTAAAATTGGCAAGATAGTTGTTGCATGATATGTCATCTGAACACATATTTTATGTCCTGTTATTATTACAAGCTTAGTTTCATAAAGCATGCCAAGCCTTTGAAAGAACTGGGTTGAATAGGGGAGAACTTACCTTCTTATTACACTTTTATGTTTTTTAACTTGTATTCATGGAAAACTCACCTCTAAACTTTCACTTTTGCTCTGCAGAATATATAATATTACCAATTATAAGGATTTGTTTTTTCTATATGGTCATTTGATGTATCTTTCTCATTCCAGCTTTGAGAAAACACACAACAATTTGAAAGCCCTAAGGTCTCCCTTTAGACTTTCTCTGATTGAGGTTGTTTTCTAAAGTATCCAAGACCTTAATTTAAAAAAAGGGGGGGGGGCTGGCTTCTAGGCATTCTAAGTGAGAAAACTATTTGGAAAATGAACCAATGAACTACTGCAATTTAGAGGGTGTCATAAGTCTGTGACAATGACACTAGGGAGGTACAAAGTTCCTATATCCATCTCAATGGACTAATTATGGTCACTTAAGTGTCAGTGTTGTTAACTTTATTCACTGCAATGAAAAGGGCTCACTACTGTGCTTTTCTAGGACAGTTGAACACCCGCCATAGCGGGAGGTGGCATTCATTTGAAATAATGTGCAATAGGGAGAGTCTTTATAAACTAGATGTGCAGAAACTTGAATATTATTTTGATTGATTGGTTAATTGAAGTGCTGCTACTACTGTCCTTAAAATTAGAATAAAAATAATGGTTACAGTGTTGTCAGCTAAAAAGTGGCAGGTCTCCAACCATGAAGTTTATAGGATTTTGTAATTTTTTCTATAAAATATCATCTATCAGCAGGGAAGACAGTTAACCTTAATAAGATAATAAATACTTTTGAACATCCCTGTATCTTGTAGTACTACCTGAAATGAAATCCCAAAGAAGGTCCAAATAAAATAACAAGCAAGGATGAATCCATACTCCCTTTCAAAGGGTATTTGCAAGTTTCAAGTTCTAAATTGTGTTCATTACCATCTTCTCTGCAGCTGATGCTAAGCTGTGATGCATACACATTAAAGTGCTGCCAGTAATTAGGGCATAAAGGCATTCTGAAACTAGCAAAAACACTGAACTGTTCTTAGTCAGTTGAACATTCCTATCTCAATGCAAATACAATAAGGACCATCATCATTTGGCATGCATTCTAATATATTACATATAATTAAAGCATGCTTCTTTATAAAACATATGTAATACACTATAACATACAACACACATGGTATACATTTTGTTTAAACATACATTTTGTAAGTAAAAGAGAAAATTTTGATGAAATTAATTTAGTGATAATATGTGTTTTTTTTTTAATTTTAAAAAGAAGAAAGAAAACTTTGTCTCATGAAACAAATTTCATTTAAATTTGAAGTTGACATGTTCCACCCACCAATACCCTGAAAGCAAACTATATTTATGTCACCATAGAACAAAGAAAAATAATGTATGCATCATATTTGGAAATGTGTATCCAACATGCAAACTTCCCTTTATAATTTTGGGAAAAATAGCATTATTTCTTTCAAAAGTATACTCAGTAATGTGTTACACTCTAATACCCTGTTACACAAAATACCTTATTCTCAATAATTATTTTTTAAAGTAATTTTAATTAAATAAAGGAGAAGTCTGGGACCATAAAACAATCTTTGCTTTGTTACTCTAAATTACTGCCTCAGAGTTTTCTAATTTAAAAATAGATTAGAAAAATATGAATTCAATAGACTGCCTTTTTAATCATTCATCATTCATGAATATAATGGAACAAATGTCTATAATTACAATCAGTTAGGCCATTAAAATCCCAAATCCTGATATCAAAAGAACAACATTTTAAGGAGAGTCTTTAATTTATACAAAAAAAGAAAAGTTTCTTTTTGGCTACTTATTCTAGGCATGTTGAAAGTAATGTATTAGTTTATTTTCCACATCTCAATTGAAAGTTAGTATGACTGTGTTATAAATTTTGCCTCTTTTTGTAGCAGGCATGGGAAGCCCCTTGACAATGGATGTGGAAGTCTAATTCAATTATAGGGAGGGGGCGGAGAATTGGGAAAGATCCACCTTCTCTGAAAGAGAAGTTAAAATCTAGAAGTTATCAGGAAAGTTCCAGAAGTTATCAGGAAAGAACAAAAAGAGTGAGTGTTAAGAGGAGAGTTCTGATTCCATTATAGCTTTAAAGAACAGAGACATTCGTCAAACAAAAATAGAATCTATAATTTAAAAACTGTTTTATCTATAAAAATATGTTTAAAAATACATGTTTATTGATATACATATTATATATAAATTCTCTAACTTAGAGGAAAATAGTTTAAGAAAAATATAATTTATTACATATAAACAATAACATATATGACAAATGACATGCATATTTCCTGTTTTCAATTAATGATATATCTGTTCTGGTTGTATATTGCTTTATGATTCTGTAATTGTGTGTTGTTTATTTCTAGCAATATATCCATTTTTTCTATATTATTCAATTTGTTGGCATAAAATTGTTTAGTTTCAGGATTCTTTTTATTTCTGGGACATAGATATAATATCTTCCTTCTCTTATTCTGTTTTTGTTATTTGAGTCTTCTCTCTGTCTTCCTCTCTCTCTCTTTTTAGGCTAGTTGAGTGTTTGCCAATTTTGTTTATTTTGTCAAAAAATGAAATATTACTTTTATTGATGTTTTCTTTTAAATATTTCATTTATTTCTAGTCTAATCTTTAATACTGCCTTCCTTCTACAGTATTCTACCTTGAGATTATTTTGTTCTAGTTCCTTGAGATGTAAAGATGGTTAATTTGAAATCTTTCTTGTACATGCTTCCTACTATAAGCTTTTTTCTTAGAATGTTTTTTTTTTCTGAATCCCATATATTTTGGTATATTGTCTTTTCATTTTTATCTGACTTGAGATACTCTAATTTCCTTTTTGAGTTTCTCTTTGACCCAATCATTGTTTAAGAGTGTGTTTGATTTCCACACATTTGTAAACTTTCCATTTTTCCTTAGTCATTGAATTCTACTTTTGTTCCATTTGGGTTGGAAAAGCTATTTGATATGGTTTTAATTTTTTAAAAACTGTTAAGACTTGTTTTGTGGCCTACCTTGTAATTTATCCTGGAAAACTTTCCTTGTGATTAAGAAACTCTTTTGGTATAAGAAAAGAATATATAAATGCAGGTCTGCTATGTGTCAACTCTAGGAGCTAGAAAAATATCTGATTAAAACCAAAGATTGAGATAGAAAGCAACTAGTAAAAAGATGACCAGAAATTAACAAAATGTAAAGGAAAAAAATTAAAATATGGGAGAAGAATCAATATAAGAAAACATAGTCAATAAACTAGAAAGGCGGTTAAACTACTAGACAAGCACTTTTGAAACACAGACTGTCACCCTCAGAATACTAAATGGGAGTCATATGGTAAATCACAGATGGGATTTAGGCATTTTTTTTCCTCCATAGCCTGAACTTGATATATTTTGCTGTACAATTTGGTTTTAGTTTTTGCCACATACTAGGTTATTAGCTACAGGAACAAGATAGCTATTTAATTTTTCTGTGGCTTAACTTCATCTGTAAAATGGAATGTGTGTGTGTGTGTCTGTGTCTGCATATATGTGTGTGTGAGAAAGAGAAAGGGGGGAGGAAAGAGAGAGCAGGAAAGGGAGAGAGAGGATGAGATTTGATTTAGGACCCCAAAGACTTTACAACAATCAAACAACAGGTACACAATAAATGTTGACTCTTAATTGCTTAATACAGCGGAAGAAATATTATTCCTCTAGTCGGATGAATATTTTTGGACCTCAGATCAGCTAGATGTAAGGTGTTGGCTTGGGCAAGCTTGTAAGACTTCCTTTCATAATCCATAAAATGGTAATGTTAATACCTACACTAGAGAGTTGTTTTAATGAGATAATATATGTGAGAGTGCTTAATAAGAAATTGCAATTAATTATCAAACATTGTGACTTATACTTTAATGCTTCTTTAAGAATAATTTCAAAACAAATAAATTATTGAACACTGCATCTGAAACTGATGATGTACTATAAGTTGGCTAAATGAATTTAAATTTAAAAAAGAATCATCTCTGACCCTTGTATGCAAGTGAAATAAAACAGTTCTTACAATGAGTCTTCATTTTTTAGAGGGGATGTGAATATTGACATTATAAAAACTAATACTAGACAAAGAAATAACTTAGCCAGGTAGATAAATTATTTTGTATGATTTGTTACATTACAATTCATCATGTCATTTCCTTCTACTTAGAAAAATTACTTCAAAATAAAAACACGATATTAGAACTAAAACTGAATTATTAAAAAGAATAAACATAAGACTAATGCATAGTGCCATTCATGACACAATTTTCTGAAACATTAACTGTAATAATATCAAATGTATTGATTTGTAGTCCATAATCCAGTTATATAAGTAACAATCCATATCTTTGGAAATTGAGTTTTACTTGCAAATAAAATAAGAGTTAGGAAATAAAAATTTGATGATGTTGTACAAATTACATTAAACTTTTCATATACTTTATAAATATAAAAGGATTAGAAAAACAATTTATTTATATGGCACAACTTCAAAATACAAGAGATACAATGCTCTGGAGACTAGGGATTTGATTCATTCAATATTAAAAATGTCACTGAAGAAAATTTAACCAGAGATTTCAGGTTTTTAAGAAGTGAAATAATAAAAGTAAAATGTTTGAGCTTGTTGTATAGGAACATATTTTCGCTTTATACGGAAACTGAATATATAAGTTTAGGTGAATTTTTAGGGAGGTAGAAATGTAACCAGTGTCATAACTCTCCATTTCTCTCTGGGGAACTCCCTTTACTTGAATTGAACTGTCTTTACAAATACAACTGTGGATGCTTTCAAAGCATCTGAAATGTAAGTGGAAATGAGAATAAAGTCTTTTCTTTTATTGCACTGTATATTTTAATGATTTTGAATGTACGATTGGAGTTCCCACTTGTATTATTAAATAAGAGAAGTCAATAAAAGATATACCTTAAGACAGTTAAGTACTTTATATTCCAAGTTCTGCACCTTTAGTGAAATTTATTACACTAACCATATTGACTCAGTGTGAGTGATGAAATTTGTGATAGAAAGCACACTGCTTGTTTATGTCTAGGTTAGAGTTTAGCACCTTGTAACCTGAAATTTATTTTAACCCCAAAGTAATAGCAAAAACATCTTGATCAATTTATCTTACTCCTGATAAATGATAGCTTTGTTGCTCGAGTCATAGAAATCAGTCAGATGATTGTTCAAAAGGTACAAAAAAAAATTAAAGGTGCTTCACTGAATTTTGCTATTAGAAAACTATTATACGATTATGAGAATTTTATATAAACCCTTAAATTTCATTTCCAAGGACTTCAAAAATAAAACTTCTGTATTTCTGAGAAAAAAATAAAAGCACAAATTCACCAAAAACACACCCCAGTAAATGAGCCATAGCTTTGCTTTTGAGGTCAGTGATTGTTCTATCTCATTATGATTTTATTTGTGCTAGGCAATGTAGGTCCCCTTTAAAAGTCATCCTTTCCATTCTTTATTGAAAAAAAAAAAATCAACACCAACCAACCGATCTAAAACCCCTACTAATTTTTATTTGGTCTAAGTATTTGCATCACATGTACATAGTTTCTGATAGTTGCTGCAAGAAAAAGCAAAACCATGATATAAGGGAGTCATTTTGTGAAGTCATTATTAGTTGTTATTTATTTATTTAATTATTTTGTAGAAATTTCCAGATTACCCATCAAGCCAGCCCTGAATCCTGAATAATCTTCAGAGCCAAATACAACTGAATTTGTAGTCCAAATATGGCAAATTTCAGCTCTAGGTTTTGGCTGGTCATCTTAATTTCAATATCTATAATAAGGGAGAAAATTGTACCTATCTTCTATGATTATTTTAAGGATTGGGAATAAATATATATAAACTGGCATATCTGATGCTCAGTAAATTGTAGCTCTAATTAAATATTGAGTTAGAATTTCCCTATTTGCTAGAATTTAAGAGAGGTCCTGCACCTACAAAGATTTGGGCAAAAGTAATATAATGAACCTACGGAGAAAGGGGTTGACTTCTAAAAGCCTTATTTCCAAGGAGATTGAGTGAGGCAGGCAGGGGAGACACACACAGATTCACACACACACAGTGTAGTTAAAGTGTTATCACAGTCAGACCCAGCAAAAGATGCTTAAGTCATTTGTGTGAAAATTCCTTTGCACATGACCATCTAGGTACCTGATGAACTTCACAAAAATCAAAGATTTCACCAATCTCAACTGTAGATCCCAAATTCTGCCTAACTCCAAAGCAAAAACCAAATAAGCAAGCACAAACTAGAAGCAATATCAAGTCGATGGAAATGAAGGAAAGTGCCTACAGCTAGTGACCTTGTGGCTGCACGAGTTACGTAGCAAAACATTGAGTTTCAAGAAGATATACAAGAAGTATTTCCTTTTCGGAATGTTTATTCTACTAGTAGGCAGATGTTTTCATATTGCAGAACATTAACACTCAATTTAATTAATATATTACAAACCTGCTTCTATGAATTTATCATATAAAACTGCACAGTTTAGCAAAGTAATACACAGTGACTGCTGAAATTCAAGTAAGACCACTTCATAGGTAGTTTATTTAAGACCTTTAATTAATTGCGAAACTATAACCAAACTTTTTTTTCTACTAAATAGAGTCATTAAGGGAAAATTGTATACCTCATCTCACACTAGAAATGCATAAAATAGATTATTATGTTTTTGTAATATAGCTCAATAATTCTGTGTAAAATATGCTTTTCTACTAGAATTTAATGTAGTCTATTAGTGATCATTTTTAGATTTGTGATGGTTAATATGCACATAGAGCTACAATGGAATTCTTAATTTTCTTTAGAAATATGAATATTAAAAATAAATTCAATTTATATATTTTAATTTATATGAATATATATATACACCAAATATATATGTGTATATATATATATTCAGTATACACTTAAAATTATTAATCTAAGAATTTTTAGTCATCTAAATATTTTTGGAATAAGGGAATGTATGCCCCAGATGACTATATCATCTCTATATTTGTTCTATCAATATTTATTAGACATTAACTGTATGCCAAGCAAAGCACTATTATTTAAATTTCAAATGCCTGTGAGATAGATGGTATCATAACTTTCACTTTACAAGCTGTAAAAAATGAAGCTGAGAGAAGTCAAATGACTTCCCTATGATCTCATAACTAGTCATCATTAGGGCCTATGCAGGCTTCGAGAATCTGCATTTCTAAACATTGTCCTATATCCCCTCTCTGAGACTACTTCCATGGCATCCATCATACATAGCGAGTGAGGAAGTGGAGGAGACAGATGTTCAGTCCACTCAATATTGACAGTGGTATGAGAACATTTTTTCTCATGGAACAAATACCATTATAGACAATTAAGATCTTTGGCAAACCACATAAACCTGAAGGAGTATGTAGCTTGATGAGCAGAAGGATTCTAAACAACCATAGGTCAATAACAAGAGATTTCCTTGAATTTATTTTGCAGAGTATTTAATAGTATGTTGTATACTGGCAGGACAACAATATGCTCTCATAAAATACCTAATGTGAAAAGATATACAGGATAAGAAAAATAAGCACAGATTAATTGCTGCCAAGAATAGTCAAATGTGATTATCTTTTACATTAAAAAAAATCAAAAATAATATTTAAAATGAATTAAACCATAACCATTTTATTAAGAACAGAAAAAACATAAAATTCAAGTATAACCATAAACAAAGAGAAAAAAACCAACAGATCATCAAATAATCAAGGTGCTTTAGAATGGTAGTTATAGATAAAACATAAATGTGAATTTACAACAGATATTTAATCTTACTTATTCATGAATTAAAAATTACACATTATGCCATACCTGGCTTTTACAATTATGATAATTTTTTTTTACAATCAGCTCTACTTTCCCTACCTTTTTTAAAATTATAAAATATGGAACACTTTTTTGAAACATCTATTAGACTTCCCAGAAATATTGACTATCCAGCAACAGAAATTAGAAAATAACTATATTAGACAAATCAATGCAAATGAACCATGAATTACTAAATCAAGAACTACATAGACAATTGAGCTAAGATCTAGCCACCATTTATATACCATTGTTATTCTAAAGAAATAGGCTCTACATTTATTTCAAGCTCATTATTAGCAAAGTCAGTTATTTTATAATACTTATTTTACAAGTGTTTAGCATTATAAGAAGTCATACATACCAATTATCCCAATTTCCAATAATACTAATTTTTCTAGAAGTACTTTAATTACCATTTTTTATAGTTTGTTTAAGCCTGTTTGTAAATTGGAAAGCATTTTATTATCTGTGCATTGGGTATAGAATATAGAAGTTTTCAGGTAAAATTAAGTATATACATATAAAATTAGCATACCTTTTTTTCCTTAAAGGTTTTATTTATTTATTTGACAGAGATAAGAGTGTGATCACAAGTAGGCAAAGAGGCAGGCAGAGGGAGAGGGAGAAGCAGGCTCCCTGCTGAGCAAGGTGTCCAGTGTGGAACTAGATCCCAGGACCCTGAGATCATGACTAGAGTCAAAGGCAGATCCTTAATGGACTGAGCCACCCAGGTGCCCCTAAAATCAGCATACCAATTAAAGATAATTTTTACCATTGTAAAAAGGAAATAGAAGTATTGACTTTTGAAGTCCTTTTATATTTTAAATTGCTTATTTATAACAGTTATATAATATATTGAATGAGTATAGATGTAAGCAGTTGTACAAAAGTGTTGTAAGTTAATGTTTATTATCAATGGTTGATATTTCTTGAAGACATGAGAGTATAGTTTTCATTGGGTTTGATCCTTATAACTGTAATATATAGAGGACTTTAGAGCAACCTCTAATTTGTGACTATGAAAAGGAGATCTTTATTTAAAAAAGATTTTATTTGGTGCCTGGGTGGCTCAGTGGTTAAAGCCTCTGCTTTCATCTCAGGGTCCTGGGATCCAGGCCTGAGGCCTACATCAGGCTCCCTGCTCCTCGGCAGGGAGCCTGCTTCTTCCTCTCTCTCTGCCTGCCTCTGCCTGCTTGTGATCTCTCTCTCTGTCAAATAAATAAATGAAATTTTTAAAAAAAGATTTTATTTATTGGAACACCTGAGTGACTCAGTCATTAAGCGTCTGTCTTTGGCTCAGGTCATGATCCAGGAATACTGGGATCAAGTCCCAAATGCAGTTCCTTGGTCCTCAGGGAGCCTGCTTCTCCCTCTCCTTTTGCCCCTCCCCCACTTCTGTGCACTCACATTCTCTCTCTCTCTGTCAAATAAATAAATAAATAATATTTTTTAAAGACATATTTGGGAGAGAGAAGATAATATCCAAGACAGATGCTTAACCGACTGAGCAACCAAGGCACTCCAAAAGGGAAATCTTAAATGGTTTCAGGAAAACACCATTGAGAGATAAGCACTATTGCAACCATATTTTCTCATTCAGAAGTACTGAGAAGACATGCTTCAAGTATATTATGCTGCATCAAAGTTTTACTTTCTATGAGCTTATTCCCATTGGCATGGAAACACCTCCAAATTCTGACCATCTTAAAAAAATCAAATCCCTAAATAAATAAGGAAACCTGCTCTTGACCTCCCAATCCCTTCTATCACTTCATTCTTTTTTCCTCTTATAGCCAAACTCCATGATAATCATATTTATTATATTTGAGTCACATTGATTATAACATGCAGCTAATGTTTGTACCACTAAGAAAGGAAAATGCTAATTAAGCTATGATCAAAGCTTTCTTATCATTTAGAATTTTTATTTTATGTATATTGGAAGAGCTTTTTAGTTTTTATTTATGTAACAGTAATGAAAATTTAAACAACTGTATCAAAGCTCATGAATAAGCAGGCAATGACAACTGCATCAGAATAGCTGTCTAGGTAGTAATAAGCATGAAATACTATTAATTTTAATATATATCTCAATTTCAGAGATTTAAAATATGAAATAATACATATCTTAGAACTGATTAAATGTTGTAAGTGTCTATATGCTGTATATAGGCATTGTTTTCCTGGTCTCTCCTTAACTTTCTCTAATTAAGCTTTCATCCACGCAACTCTAGTTGAAAATTTTATTATCAATTTTACCAGTGATCATGTATTAAAAATCCAATGGGAAATTTTTAGTTCTCATTTTATTGATTATATCCGCAGTATTTGACACATGAAATGCCTTCTTTTGGCCTTCAGAATGCAGATTCACTTGATTTTATCCACCTCTCTTACTGCTTACCAGTTCCTTTACCACTTTCTTTTTCTTCATCTTTTAAATATTGGAGTGCCTTGAGTTCGGGTCCTGCACCTTTTCTCTCATCTGCACTCATCCTCTGATGATACAGCACTGCTGTGACTTTAAATACCTAGATCTAACTGGTAATGCCCAAATTTTTACTTTTTATTACAGACCTCTCGTCCAGATACCAGGATATCCAGTTATGCTCTTGACACGCCCATCTCCATGTCTGAATGACCCTTTCAAATCAATCTTTAAATCCAGCTTCTCCATTTTATTTTTTATTATTTATTTATTTATTTATTTTTTAAGATTTTAATTATTTATTTGACAGAGAGAAACACAGCTAGAGAGGGAACACAAGCAGCGGGAGTGAGAGAGGAAGCCTGATGCGGGGTCGATCCCAGGACTGCAGGTTCATGGCCTGAGCCGAAGACAGGCACTTAACAACTGAGCCACCCAGGAGCCCCCAACTTCTCCAATTTACTGGCATGTCCGTAAATATCTATCTCATCCTTCCAGTAGCCAAGTAACCTTTCTTTCCAAAGCCGAGAAAGCCTTCATTTCACACTTAACTTGTCTCTTCTACACTCTTCACTTAACTTGTCTCTTCTACACTCTTCATCTAATGTGTGAGGAATTCTTATTGGATCTACTTAAAAATGTATTTAATATCTGAGCACTTCTCACCCCCTCTACTACTACCACCCTCCTCAAAATGTGATCTTTTTGGTTTTTTTTAAGATTTTATTTATGGGCAGAGAGAAACACAGCTAGAGAGGGAACATAAGCAGGGGGAGTGAGAGAGAAGCAGGCTTCCCACCAAGCAAAGACCCCGATGCGGGGCTAGATTTCAGGACTCTGGGATCATGACCTGAACTGAAGGCAGACGCTTAATGACTGAACCACCCAGTCACCCCTCAAACTGGCATCTTTTGTTACCTCAGTTCATCATACTAGCCACTAGTTGGTGGTCTTCTTGAATTCTTGTCCTTGTAGAGTCTACTATTAACATAAAATTCAGAATCAATTTCTAACCTGCATCCTTTTTCCTATCAAATTTATCACTATCTTATGAACAAGGTATGCTATTTTATTTTACATGTATCACTTCCCTTTGGATTAGACAGGTCTTTTCTTTTTTTCCTCATCCCTTATTTATTGCAGTATCCTAGCACCAAAGGTGATACTACCTATATTGTAGAGGCTCAAAAAAAAAAAAAAAAAATTCTTAAATAAATGAATGAGCTATATTTTAGTCCAAACTTACACTAAAAAAAAGGTAGTCTTATAATTTAAGATATAATAAAGAGCAATGACCCCAGTAAAGAGAACAGAATAAATAGAAACAGTTTTATTATTCTTGAAGTGTATATTTAACCTGAACATTATATTCAGACTAATTGGAGCTGACATTTGGAATCATAACCACCATTTTTGAGGTTCATCAGTCAAAAGTGATGATAATTCTCATCCCATTTTCTTTACTTGAGTATATCAATATGGTATGAACTACCAGCAAAGCCGCAGATTAGTATAAAAATATTTTCTCTAATTAATTACTGATACATTATTAATTATTATCTGGCACTGCAGAGTGCTAAACCATCTCAACAAATCGACACTCAGTCTCCTCACTTCTGATATGCTATGATTCAGATTATATTAAGAATATATGCATTTGTTACTTCTTGTAGTATGGTCTTAATACAGTTGTTTCAACTACCAAATGAAGTAAAATTTTAAAAGCATACATTTTAAGTATACATTAGGAAGACAAAAGCAGTTAAAATATCTTCGGATGTAACAAAACCAAAGTAATGAGTGTAAAAGAAAAATTAAGTCCTTTTTGTACTTACCAGCAGCATGGCAGATTATATTTTGATGGAAAATATTGGTATTATTGATATTAATTAAATGCATCTTATGTGTGTCATGATTTAGTAATTCAGACTAGAGTTTTCTTAAATCAATTCTAGAAATGAAAAATCTATATGAATTCAGCTATAAAGGTAAATGCTTCAACCTCCAGCCTTCTGAATAAAACTGTCTTCACTTTCCTGTTAGTAGATTACTTAAATGTTCTCTGAATTTTTGGTGTTTCTATAATTACATTTTAGATACAGTTTTACCTCTTTCATCAAAAGTAAATTAACAGAAAAGCAAATATCCTAAAAATACATTTGATTTTGTGTTCTATGAAATTTTAATCACAAAAAAAGCTAGGACAAGGATACAACATTTTTTTCTAAAATTTTAAATATAAAATGTTAGGATTTTAGAACTCCTTTGATGAATAGCACTGAGCTCTGAGCATAACTTTTCCTTGATCTCTATGAAGAACAAAGTTAGAAAGGCCAAAAAAGATATTTAAAAGTAATTGTTGATGCTAATTGTTTTTCCTAAATAACCCTTATTATCACATTTTACTCTCTTAATAATAATAAAATTAGAGAAATAGCTTCCTGGTATAAAACATATACTATGAACTAGATACTATATGGACATGATCTCAAACACTGCAACAAATGGTAGCTAAGTTGCCCTCAAAGGGCTACATTATATTCTATATAAAACATATAGCTTTTGGGCACCTGGGTGGCTCAGAGAGTTGAGCTTCTGCCTTCAGCTCAGGTCATGATCTCAGGGTCCTAGGATCAAGTCCCACATTGGGTTCTCTGCTCCGTGGGAAGCCTGCTTCCCCCTCTTTCTCTGCCTGCCTCTCTGCCTGCTTGTGATCTTTCTGTCAAATAAATAAATAAAATCTTTAAAAACTATATATAGCCTTCAAGGGTCTATTACTATCTTCATGTTATAGGTAAAGAAACTGAGTTTCAGGCGGTGCCTGGGTGGCTCAGTTGGTTAAGCGACTGCCTTCGGCTCGGGTCATGATCCTGGAGACTCGGGATCACGCCCCACATCGGGCTCCCTACTCGGCGAGAAGCCTGCTTCTCCCTCTCTCACTCCCCCTGCTTGTGTTCCCTCTCTGGCTGTGTTTCTCTCTGTCAAATAAATAAAATCTTAAAAAAAAAAAGAAAGAAACTGAATTTCAGACTGAAGAGTAAATTGTGTCATTATCCCTAATTCCTTCAGACTTCCTACATCCATGTACCTTGTCTTGGGACAGTGTCTTTGAAAAAAGAGGTAGAGTATATTTTTCTATTCTTTGATTGAGGATCACTTGCTTTGGAAAATAGAATGTGTAAAGTTTTAAGTCTAGGCTTTATAAGGACTGGCATGTTTCCATTTCTTGCACCATTGCCATTGCAATATAAAGTACACATCTTAGCTTGCCTGCTAGTCCAAAATCAGAAAAGAAAAAAAAAAAAAAAAGGATCAGAAGTGCCCCAGCTGATACACAGACCTGTAGTAATAAACAGAGCTGCTTAGCTATTTAATAGGCTAAAACAGGGATTTCCAGCTGCAGTCACTCTAAATCAGATGAACTCTAGCTGGCCTAAAAAATATGTGAATTACAATAGATGATTATAATTTTAAGGCATGATATTTTGGGCAAGTTTCTCAATCAAGAATAGAAAATCAATACAAGGAAGTTAATATATACTCAAAGTTTCACATCTATTATGTGGTAGAGCCAGGTTCTAAACCTAGGATGACCTTAATATAGTATCTCAAATTCTTTTTTTTTTAATAAAGATTTTATTTATTTATTTGACAGAGAGAGAGATCACAAGTAGGCAGAGAGGCAGGCAGAGAGAGAATGGAGGAAGCAGGTTCCCCACTGAGCAGAGAGCCCGATGTGGGACTTGATCCCAGGACCCTGAGATCATGACCTGAGCCGAAGGCAGAGGTATTAACCCACTGAGCCACCCAGGTGCCCGGTATCTCAAATTCTTAAGTATTATGATTCTCTCTTATTGTCAAGTCTTCAATCACCTAGAGTTGGTAATGACAAATATCAATGCACTTTAGGACCATAATCCAAACCAAATGAATGCTTAACAGAGTGGACATACATTTGGGTCTGCCTGGCACAAATCCAGTTTACTTCTTTTTTCCTATTGTAATTACTAATAGTGTCCTGAAAAGTTCCAGTTATTATAGGTTTATCCTAGAGAACACATAAATCTAGTGATAAGTCACTGCATGTTGTCTTCACCCTGATAGAGAATCAAAGATAAAGACTAGTTGGAGAGGGTAAATATGATTTGATGTCAAGGATGAACAAAAGGGAGACTAGAGGCAATATGATACTCAAGACCATCTTTCTATTAACTTTGATGAGAAATTGAACTAAAGAAAGATGATCAGTTTTATGCCTATTGATTTTGAAGTCCCCAAGGGGGTTGGGCTATTCACATAAAGATGTTTTAATTTTGGATGTTTCAGTTTTCCAGGGATCCTAGTCAGTAGGAGAATTCATCTGAGAATCTGGACAGTGAAGTGAGATTGAATCTTGGCCTTAGCTTAATAAACCATATCATTTGGACATTGTAATTAGTCTCTATAAACCTTCATTGTTCTTCCATAAAACCAGGAAGACAATACTACACCTTTCAACTAAGGGTTGTGAAAATTAAATGAAATAGCATTTATGGAAGTGTTTTACAGTCAGCAATGTTAATTTTAGTTTTAAACACTATATTATTGCAATAATAAGAGCCCTTGAAGTTTACTGTTACAATTTAGAATAATATTTTAATTCTGGTATATTATATTTAGATGAAAAATGTTAAAATGAAAATCCAATTCTGATTATTCATGAGAGTAAACACTGTCTTTATAGATAATATTAAGACTGACTACAGTCTTTGAAAGTCTATATTTAGTAGTACTTACACTTAATAAGATTAAAGAAATACCTGTTAAATTATAATGAAACAGCATTTATTAGGAACCAAAGCATGTAGCTTTCTGAAATCTGTGAAGATACTTGGTTTTTAACCATGTTTAAATATTCCCTTTATGTATTTTGATACCCTTAATATCTTTAACTCATGATAACTAACATAGCATAAATTAGGACTTCTGTTTCTGGGTATGTTAAAATACCTTATATAACATAAGGACTATTTTTAAACTAGATAACACTTCTTTAGAAATTGAAGAGAATTGGAGAACAAGCAAAATTGTCAGGACCTGAGAGGTTATTATCCTAAGAAGAATGGAATACACAGAGGTGAGTCCAACCCTCTCTACCATTTTTCCATTGGAGAAATCTCTGATTCCCAACTTGAAACACAGAAGCCATGCAAAGAGTGAAACTTACAGGGGCACCTGGGTGGTTCAGTCAGTTAAGTGATTCTTGATTTTCGCTCAGGTCATGATCCACGTGATGGGATAGGGTACATCAGGCTCCTGCTCAGTGTGGAGTTTGCTTCTCTACTTATCCATCTGACCCTCCCTCTGCTCACTCTCTCCTTCTCTCTCTCCCTGTAAAATAAATAAATCTTAAAAAAAAAGAAGAGTGAAAATTTACAGATTTTAGCAGATTCATTGAGAATTCCTAAATCGGACAGTAGTCTGAGGCAAAGGAACTAAATAGAAAGTAACTTTTGAGGAGAATAAACAAAAACAAACAAATAAGCAAAATAAGCAGGACTTTTTCAAAGACTCCCAAACTGAAGGAAATAGAAATTGGAATTCAGGGACTATTTTCAAAAGCAGCTCTGGTAAAAACATTAGGCTTTTCAGTTGTGACCCCTGAAAGGTAGCGTACTAGGAATAATACCAAACTGGACAAGTAGACAACCCCTCAAAAGATGTAAAATTTTACTGACCAAGTCAACTTGCCCTGCTTTGTTATTTCATTTATTTTTACTGTGGTAAAATACACAATATAAAATTTACTGGCTTAAGACTTTAATGTGTGCAGTTCAATATTATTAAATGCATTCATAATAGTGGGCGACCATCACCAAAATCCATCCCCATAACTCTTTTTATCTTATGAAACAAAACTCTGTACCCATTTTGCAGTAACTCCTCACTCAACTTCATTTGTTTTCATTCTAATTAAGGGGCAGAAAAATCTGAGTCTTTTCTGGTAGTAGATAATACCTTTCTAATCCTCTATAATATCACATATAAATTCTCAGCACTTAATTTAAAAAATAAATAAGGCATACCACTTTGGAAAAAATTCTAGCAGTGCTCGTTAAAATTTAATATATACAATCCTATGAACAAAAGTATCCAACAAAATCGCTTTCATATGTAAACCAGAAGACATGTATATAGGTGTTCATACTGGAATCATTAGAGTAACCCCAACCTAACTGTAAACAACCCAAATAATCATTAAGAATAGAAAAATAATTCTTACACATTCATATAATGGAATACTACCATCAATGAAAATGAGTGAGATTTTTCTATATGCAACAACATGGATGAATGAAGACTTAATGCTAAGCCCAAGAAAGTAGACACAAAAAAGAAGTTACCAGATGACTCCACTCCCATGCTGCTCAGAAACAGACAAGGGTGACCCATGGTAATAGAAGCCAGAAGAGTGGAACCACTGGGAGATAAAGAGTAGCACTGAGCCTGAAGGAAGCTTCTGAAACTTTGTTAATGCTGTTTCTTGCCTGGGTAGTGGTCCACAAATATACTTACTTTGCAGATTTGTCAAGTTGTATGTTAAAGATTTATAAACTTTTCTGTTTGTGTTTTGTTTAAAAAAAAAAGACTAGAAATGTACATAAGACAGCATTTTCACTCACCTCTTTGCTCTACCAGTTCTTATTGCATAAAAACTATCTGATATTTGCACATTAGGTAAATGAAATATAGTGATGCATTTAAATACAAACAAGTTGGAATTTTTTTGTAAAGGATAATAAATGTTTTATAAATTTTTCATGGACATTTAGGCACTTTTTGCTTATTTTCAGCATTCCTTTCATTTTTAACTTTTATTTCTAATTGAACCATAACAAATTATTACTTTTCTAGTTATATTTAAAATGTCCACAAGGTGCTTACTCTGTGCTTGACACTGCTTTAAGCACCTTAGCTATTATTTATTTCTATTATTTTATTTAATTATTTCTATAACCACAAATATTTATGCAAGCAAACATGTATTTTAGCAACATAATATATATGTGTGTGTATACTATTTATCTATATATGTATATATGCTTGTATATTGTTTATCTGTATCTATATTCATCTTGTATATGCTTATCTATATGTATGTATGCTTGTATATTGTTTATCTGTATCTATATTCATCTTGTATATGCTTATCTATATGTATGTATGCTTGTATATTGTTTATCTGTATCTATATTCATCTATTTCTCTCTGTAATTGTCAACAGCACAATTGTAAACAAGTATAAAACCAATGATAATAATAAAATATGCTTTTAATGTTCA
Organism: Spilogale gracilis; assembly: GCA_004023965.1. Taxonomy (NCBI): domain Eukaryota; kingdom Metazoa; phylum Chordata; class Mammalia; order Carnivora; family Mephitidae; genus Spilogale; species Spilogale gracilis. The sequence continues at coordinate 33,282 of PITA01009554.1, read as the reverse complement.
GGTAAAAGGGGATCATGATTTGCAAGTATTCTTATATATTTTTTAGATTATCCTTTAGAGCCCAATTTAAATGTTTACTTTTTTGAAAGATCAGTTTATTTCTGTCAAATGACCCTTTTAATTTCATTAACACTTATCACAATTTAAATTATCCTTATACTTTTATTTTATACTTATATTTCTGTGTTTATTTGTGTAATGTCTATCTCTTCCAAAGAGCTGTATACCTAGGCTCTAGATTCTGGGTACCTAGAGTCTGCAATTCTGTATACCTAGGGCCTAGAAGAGTTTTTTGTTTTTGTTTGGTTTGCTTCTGGTTTTTGCTTAAAGATGGTATTGAGAATACTTATTGAATGAATTAATGAGGGAAGCAATAAATCAAGATAGGAAATCTGAAAAATCTTCTGTCACACTCTGTGAGGTATCTGTGCATTAATTTTTTAGGTTTCAGATACTTAAATTTGAGGAGCTCCACCACAGGTAATCCCAGAAAAAGCATATTACAGTATATTTTCACTTGCTTGCATTTTCAGAGCTCTTATCCAACTGGAAAAAGACATTTTAAAAAAGTAAACTTTACGTCAGCTTTTCTTCTTAAGACACAGGAATTGTGAACATAATAATAAAGGTATGACATAAAATGTCTCAGAAGTAAATCTCTAAGTGTGGCTTAAAGAAATACGCATTTTAGAAATACTACAATGGGGTATGTAGGGAGATTGCCTGAGGATGGTGGCTTGAATACAGTTACATACTCCACTTTTATTTTCAGTTTATCTTTCACTGAATCACAATAGCTCCCAGCGATCAAGATCAGCTGCATTCAAGAAATGCTTTGTGTTCTTGGCAAGGATATTTGGTGGGATTTCCTCTCTTTTTCCTTTGTGCTGGGCAAAGGCCTAGGAGGAACATCTGGACATTTGTGTAGAACATAAAAGAGGAAAAACACAGGAAGACATTGTTCCAAAGATACAAAAATGATAAAAGTAAGACTTTTATGAATATGTCTAATCTTCTTAGTGAGGCAAATGAAGTTGAAATGTTGACCGACCCACCTGCCTGAGGCTGGGACACCTACGTGATTATAACAAAATATATATGGAAAAATTCTAAATATTAAGACATAAATGACTGATCTTAGAAAAATATTTAACACTAATGACAACAGGTTAATATCTTTAATAAAGGGAATTATCTTATCTGGTGTCCAAAGAAAGACAAATTATGCAATAGAAAAAATGAACATGATTTGTTTAGTGACGTATAGGTAATTTACTGAAAAGCAAATCCAAAAGGGTACGAAATTTAAATAATTGTTCAAATTCTAAAGTGTTAAAGAAAATGCCAAGTAAAGTAAGTGATTATCATTTGACTCCAATCCAAATATCTACAAATAATTAAAACATTGCTGGTGTAATACGGACTTTACAGGTTTGGGGTGGAAAATAGTCTTTATTTATTTTAAAGATTTAATTAATTAATTAATTAATTAATTTGAAGATTTTATTTATTTGACAGAGAGAAACACAGCCAGGGAGGAAACACAAGCAGAGGGGCTGTGAGAGGGAGAAGCAGGCTTCCCGCTGAGCAGGCAGCCCCATGTGGGGCTGGATCCTGGGTCTCTGGGATCATAACCTGAGCCAAAAGCAGTCGCTTAACCAACTGAGCCACCCAGGCGCCCCATTATTTATTTATTTGACAGAGAGAGAGAGAGAGAGAGAGAGAGAGAGAGAGAGAGATCACAGGTAGGCAGAGAGTAAGGAAAAGAGAGTGAGAAACAGACTCCCTGCTGAGCAGAGAGCTGGATGTGGGGCTCGATCCCAGACTCTGAGATCATGACCTGAGCTGAAGGCAGAGGCTTAACCCTCTGTACCACCAAGGTGCCCCAAAAATAGTCTTTAAACAAACAGTAATACTAAAATAAAAAAATATTTTCTTATATCCCAAACTCATTCTGGGGACTGGAAGATATTCAATCTTCAGATATAAACACAGTGATTAGACGTGAAATGATTTTTTGTAGAAGCTTGTTTGAAATGGTTAAACACTAAAAATGAGTATGCTTATTAGCTGAAAATGAATAAATTTTGGTGCAACTCCAGAAAATACTAAAATACCATTACAAGAATGAATTGATCTGTGGTAGTTCCACAGAATGTTTAGGGAGAATAATAAGCTTCATAAACATGTATAGAAATAACCCTATTCTGATAAATAAATAATTTTTAAGTTTATGCTTTCGTGTGAATATGTATTTTTTTCAATATACAAATTGGAAAGAGGAGGGTTGCTCCTGTGTTGATGTAAGTGGAGAAGAAAACTGATAGTGAGCAGCTAATGATGAAAGTTACATGAAACTAAATTAAACAAAGAACAATAAAATATAATAAAGACTCAGGGTACCTTCATAGCTCAGTGGGTTAATTATCTGACTCTTGATTTCAGCCCAGGTGATGATCTCAGGGTCTGGGATCAAGCCCCACATAGGGCTCAGGGCTCAGTGGGGAATCTGCTTCTCTCTCCCTCTCTGATTCTCTCTCTCTCCCTGTCCTCACTGCTCTTCCGCCCCCCCGCCAGCCATGCTCTTTTTCTCTTTCTCTCCCTAAAATAAATTAAAAATATTTTTTAAAATGTATAATAAAGACCCACACATAACCTGCCGAGCATATATCTTGTGCCCTTATTATCTGTTTGCTGTCTTATCCATATTCATAGTAATAGCCAATTTCTCTTTGTCCACAAAATCCACCTTCTTTCAAATACTAAAAGTGAGTAGGGAAGGGTAACAGATAGGCAGGATGCCTCTGACTAGCTCTGGAACTATTCCTGGCATGCAGAGATGCTGAGATAGAGTGAAAGAAGAGATAAGGGAACAAACCAGACAGCCCTGTCCCGGAGGTCAGGGGATATTTTTATGGCTGTTACATTGTAACCACAGAAAATGACCAGACCTCAGAGAAGAAGTAAGCCATGGGGTCCCTGGATGGCTCAGTTGTTAAAAGTCTGCTTTCAGCTCAGGTCATGATCCCAGGGTCCTGGGCCTGAGCCATGCATTGGGCTCCCTGATCCATGGGGAGCCTGCTTCTTCCTCTCCCATTGCCCCTGCTTGTATTCCCTCTCTTGATGTCTCTTTCTCTCTCTTTGTCAAATAAATAAATAAAATATTAAAAAGAAGAAGGGTAGGTGAAGGAAGAAGGAGGAGGAGGATGAAGAGGAGGAGAAGGAGAAGAAGAAGAAGAGAGGAAGAAGAAGAGGAGGTAGAAGAAGAAGAAAAAAAGCCATTAAAGGATGTTCTCAATAGGCATGCTCAAACCGAGACATCATAAGAATTTCCAGGCCACAAGCTTCCTAGTCAGTTCTCCCTAGACAGCCAATAAAAGCTCACAGTGGCAATCATTTCAGGACTCCTTTCACTCTAGAGAGTTCTTTTTCTTTGTGTTCTCACCTTCATTTAATAAACTATCATTTCACACTTTTATGTCATCTTTCAACTCCGTGCAATAAGAACCTTGTCAGAAAAGCACCCTACCAATTTTCTTTCTTTAGTCCTCATCATCATTTTTTTTTCTCTTTTTCCAATGTCTTTTGAGACTATTGCTACCTTCAGCCATACCTTTTCCCCACTTAGAGTAAAAATTCCACAAAGCCCTATTCATGTTCTCTAGCACATCACCAATATGCTCTTGTTAAATTCAGAATGGCCTCATATTGATAAATCCAATGACCAATCCTCCATTTTCCTCTTACTTGATCAATTAATACTATTTAACTTATTAGATAATTTTCTTTTTTTCCAAACACCTTTTTGTCTTAGTTCCAGGACTGAATTCTTATTAATAGATTGTCTTTTGATCCGGCAACTCCTTCTTCCACATTTGATCATACTCACAATATCGGAGGGTTCCAGACTAAAATGTTCGACCTGTTGTGTTTTCTACCAATATCCAATCTCTTGGTTATCCCATCTAGTCCCGAGGCTTAAAACAACTTCACCACCACAGTCTTGACAATGTCATCATTTTATCCTTGCTTTTGCTTGTTTTCCTCTGAGGTCCCATATTTAATCATCAGTAAATCCTCTATATCCTGCTTTCAATATATATTCATAATCTGACCACTTTCCATATTTCCACTATCAGCAGACTTGGAGAAGAAGTCAAGAGTGTACAACATTCATTAAAAAGTTCTGTCTGGGGATGCCTGGGTGGCTCACTTGGTTAAACGACTGCCTTCGGCTCGGGTCATGATCCTGGACACCCGGGATCGGGTCCCATATCGGGCTCTCTGCTTGGCAGGAGGCCTGCTTCTCCCTCTCTCACTCCCCCTGCTTGTGTTCCCCCTCTGGCTGTGTTTCTCTCTGTCAAATAAATAAAAATCTTAAAAAAAAAAAAAAAGTTCTGTCTGCTTTTCCACACTTCAGTTCTGTCTATAACACAATGGATGGAATCGTCAGATGTGTCTCTCTCTCTGCTTAATTCCCTCTCTAGGCTTCCCTGCATAAGTGCAAAAGCCAACAGCTTCACATTTGTTTTTAGTGTTATGTCCCATTGTCTTCACCCTTCCCTGCTTTATTTTTATACACAGTGTTTTTATTACTATAAACATAACTTACATTTTTTTCTTTTGGTTTCTGTTATTGTCTGCTTTCCATTCTAGAATGGAGCTTAAAGGGAGGGGGCAGCATTTTTGTACACTTTGTCCTCTGATGTTAAACCATGCCTGACATGTGATTGGTAATTAATAAGTATTTGTTTAGAGAATAAACAAAGGTATAATATGATATTATGTATGTGTCATCATAAAAATAAATGTATGTGTATAAAGAAATATTAAAAATAAAATAAAAATGAATGTCTATATAGAATCTCCTATAATTTCAATACACTTAAAAGAAAATATATCAATCTAAGGAACATATGTTGTAATAGTTTAGTATTTTACAGAAATATAAGAAAATTGATTACTTTGGAACTTTTGAGAGATCTTGAATTGTATGAAGAAATTACTGTTATCTGAAGTTTAAAAGGGTTAATGGAGCTTAGGTTTTAAAAGGGCTATATATAAAATAATTTTAGAATGTTTTTACTATTTTAGAGTTTGCTTTCAAATATCCATTAGCATATTCTCCATGTTCTTCATTCCTAGTAAAGCTAAGTAAAGGTTGTTTTGCCTATTATGAAAGTTTACAGTAATCATCATGAATTTAACTAATAATGGAAACTTCACTTTTATGGATTTTAAAATGTAGTATGAAACAATCCCATAAACATACTCTTCTTATTAAGTTTTGGAAGCATTTTTATGTGAAACATAATTTTTTGTTTTGCTTTTCAAGTAGAAAGTACTAAAATTTTTAATTTAAAATAATCAATAAATAATAGGGATATTATATAAGGCTTTCAATTCTTAAACTGACACTCAGAATTCTTTATGATTTGTAATAAGTATGAGAACAAAAAAGAGGATTAAACATTGATTCCCGATAAATTGAAAGGATTAGTGTTTTCTCTGACCTAGAAACTTGCTGAGAAACTCAAGATAGACTGCACATTTTAAAATGGTAATTGATATCTTAAAAACACAAAATGGTATAGGTTTAAAAATGGAGACTTGTAGATGAAAAAAATGACAAAATAGCTCCTCTTTAATACCATCTTTCAAATAGCTGAATAAGTAATGTACATTTTTAAGTGTGAATTGCTGATGTAGTGACAATATAGTTTCTACTAAAATGAACTATTTATTTACTCTGTTCAAGATAGAACTTGATTCCTTGCAAAATATTTGGAGGCTTTTCAGAATGAAAGACTGTGGCAGCTGTAAGAATTTTATCTATATACAAATGCATAATTTAGGCAAGAATCACCTACGTGCACAAGGGCTTTTCTTCCTTTTTTGATTTTATTAAGTCCTGGTAAATATGGGCTTGACTTAGAATTTCTTGAACTTTCAATTATAATTAATTTTACAAGTCATTTAATAAATTAATGGATTCTTATAGTGAGGTCTGCTTAATAAATGGGCATTACAGCCTGGCTTTATTTATTTGTAGACAAACAGTTGAGAAACGATCACAATTTCTGGTTATTAAGAATGTGAATTTTGAAGAAAAAAATATGACCTAGTAGATTTGCCAAAAGTTTTGATTTGAATCTCAGCTTCATTATTCTACATGTGCATGGTTTCAAATAAATATTTATCATGTCTGAGCATCAGGTTTCTCTTCTGAGCAATAAGAATAACCATGTCTAATTTAAAAAGTCTTGGGATATTGCATGTGAAAACTCAATATAAAAAGCAAAGTGTTTTAGTAATATATATTATTATCATAAAAGAAGATACTTAGAAGTATATAAGACCATTGAGTAAATTCTTCATGAAGTAAAAACATAAGATGTTCAGAGTAATTGTCCACCTGCCCTTGGTTTACATGGTGATGGGTATCACTGAGAATTTAAAGGATATGTTTAGAGATTAAAGAGACATAATTGGTGTGTGTCTGTGTATATGTGTGTGGTTTAGAACTCCCAAGGCTATGTCTAGACCATAGCAAGCACTCAGATGGAAAGTAAGAAAATATATATATATAAAATAAATATATGTACACACACACACACACACACACACACACACACACATATATATATATATATTTTTTTTTTTTTTTTTTTTTTTTTTCCCTCCTCCTAGTTTGGGCACTTTAAGGATTCCACAAATTTCAGTTACTTCCTCAGCTAGTGCCAGTCGACCATTTCAAGTGAATTTTTCACTCAGACTGGTTGATTTTCTGGCCCATTAAGACAGCTGATTCAATTCAACTGAGTTTATATAGCTTAATCCCCCATGCATGTTGATTGTCCTACCAAGTGGCGGTAGGCCACAGTCACAGGTAATCTTTCATGTAATTCTCTCATCTCCATTTGATATTTCTTTGCTTTTAATATGGGATTGGGGTGAGATTACTTTTGGGCCTGAAGTCTTTGGAATTGCATCATTAGGTGCTAAAAATGATAGCTAGAAAACCAACAAACTTTAATTTTTTGCTTTTCATAAAGGTTTATCTCTGTTAATGGAGAACTCATTCAAGTTCCACTGCTAGGCTCTCTCTCAAGGAATTTAACATATGGGCTGCACTGCTTGCCTTTTAAGTGTTTTAGATTTTTTTTCAAGATTTTATTTATTTACATGACAGAGAGAGCTCACAAGTAGGCAGAGAGAAAGGCAGAGAGAAAGCAGAGGAAACAGGCTCCCTGCTGAGCAGAGAGCCTAACACGGGCCTCTATCCCAGGACCTCCAGGACCTCAGGACCATGACTGGAGCCAAACGCAAAGACTTTAACCCACTGAGCCACCCCAGGTGCCCGTGCTTTGGACTTTTTAAGAAATTATCTTTAAAAAACATACTGAGTTTAAGAAGACAATAGAGGCCTTTAGTTCAAGAGACCTGTATATAAATAAATAAATTTAGTGATTTATTGTTTCTATGTCCAAAAAAAAAAATCCGATTAGGAAGGAACTATCTATAGGATATCTATTATTTTTGTATGATTTTTTTGATAGATTATATTAAAAAGTTTACATTTTATGCTAAGTGCAATAGGAAATCATAAACAGGAGAGTTACATAAACTTAATTACGCATTAGAGATTACTCTGGCTACTGTGTGAATGATGATCTGTAAAGAGACAAGACTGGAAATAGATTAGTCAACAAGCTATTGCACTGATCCTAGTGAGACATGTGGGGTTTTTTTTTGTTTGTTTTCAAAGTTTTACTTAAATTCTACTTAGTTATCATATAGTGTAATGTTGTCAGAGTACAATTTAGTGATTTACCACTTACATATAACACCCAGTGGGTGAGGGGATTTTTTTGACTGAGATTGGGAGCAACGGAAGTGAAAATGCTTATATTCTACATATAGTTAGGGAGTAGAGCTGAAAGGTGTTAATTAATAGATTTGTTGCAGAGGGTTAAGAACAAAGAATTATGGTTGAGTCTTCGCTTTTTAAGATGTAGAGAAAAACCAAAATCAATAAGAGATGGAAGAGACTACAATAAGCCGATCTGGAGATAGAAGAATAAAATATCTTCTTTAGAACAAGTTAATTTTCGAACAGTTTATATTTGAGACAACCAAGTGGAGATGTTGGGTGCTAGTTGGATGTGGGAGTTTGCTTTTCAACGAACAGTCTAGGCTTCAGTGAGAAATTTGCAAGCTAAATATTGTAAGCCACTCATTTGGATAAATTACAGAGGAGGGGAGGTAGTATGGTTGAATTTCAAGTAGTTATTAGTTAGAATAGTTTCTATTTCAAGTAGTTAGAATAGTTTCTTTTTGTATGTTTGGACGCTGACAGATAAAATTACATATAACATATATATTATATATGCATGTAAGCTATATATATAATCTTTATCATTATATATATATAATTTAATAATTTTTATTGTCTGCTTTTTGATATTAATCTAGAAAAGTTAATTTAACCTCTATTCCCAAATCCATAATGTTTATTTGTCTAAGGTATAACATTATGGAAATATATCTTTTAGACAGAGATAAAATACCAGTTTCATCATATCACATTAAGGGTTCATGCTGCCAACATTAGTATTATCACTGTTGACATTGACCAGATCACCTGGCTGAGGTAGGGTTTGCAAAGTCTCTGCACTATAAAATTATTATGTTTTCCTTCTTTCCCTATGTGCTCTTTGGAAGGAAGTCACTATGCGCAGCCCACACATAAGGGGTTCTTCTAAAAGGAACACTTGTCCATTCTCTCTAATAGCTCTTGGGTTTTAGCAGCCAAATTTTACAGAAGACACATATCTTTCAATAACACTATTTTGGCCCCTGAATGTATGGCAACATTTATACCCTTAAATGTTACAACAAAAGGAGGTACAAAGGCAAGTTTCCAATTTCATTACAGCTGTAGTTGGTACAATGTCATTTTTGCTTGGACGTGTTATTAAAACCATTCAGAGTTCTCAGTGTCATGCTCTGTGGGCTATGCTGTCAGCATGTGCTTTTCTGGAACACATTTCCATAATGCCTTTAATGTTTGGCTCTTGGTGTTATCTGGTTTTGTACAGATAATTCAAAATATTTGGTAAAGATTGGAGAAAATAGTGGAGAATGAAGAAAAATAAATGAAGAAAAACATTATAATGGAAAAGAAGATATCGCAGTATAAAAGTCAGCAATTTGTCAACAACCATACTATTTTTTGAAAATAAGTAAGTGGTTGCTTTAAGCATTTCATTTCCCATTATGGTTATTTATGCACATATGTAGGTATTTTATGACACATTTCTTCCATATTTAGATTTGTGATTGACACAAATGTTATTTCTTTAGAGGGAAACTGGCTTCCTATTAGCATAATTTCCCAGAACATTTGATTTTCAGGAACAGATTACAAAAAGTAAGTGGTATATGTATTGCATATAATATCAGTCTCTACTGGTTTTCTAAAAGAGGATATATAGCCATATGTAAACAGTATTCTGGAAAACACTAATGAAGTAAATTTAAAAGTTATCAATGAGGGAATTCCTTGTGACACCAGAAATAAATACTGGTCTCTCACCCTGGACATACTGACTTTTTTTCTTTAATTAACACATAATGTATTATTTGCTTCAGAGCATAGGTCTGTGAATCATCAGTCTTACACAATTCACAGCATTCACGACAGCACATACCCTCCTCAATGTCCATAACCCAGCCACCTTATCCCTCCCCCATCCCCCAAAAACCTGCAGTTTGTTTCCTGAGATTAAGAGTCTCTTATGGTTTGTCTCCCTCCCTCATCCCATCTTGTTTCATTTTTCCCCTCCCTACACACCACGAATCTCCCTCACTGCTTCTCAAATTCCTTGTATCAGAGAGACCATATGATAATTTTTTTCTCTGATTGATTCATTTTGCTCAGCACAATACTCTCCACTTCCATCCACATTGTTGCAAATGGCAGGATTTTGTTCTTTTTGATGGCTGCATCGTATTCCATTGTGGACATACTGACTTTTAAAGTCAACCTTGGATACAGGATTCCCTGGGCCAAAACTATTCAAGTTTAGAAAATCCTAGTAATTACCTCCACAATGGCCCCCAGGCCAACACCAGACAAATGGCCTAAGAAATATACATCCTCAACCAATACTTTTCAGCAAAAGTATGTTAATATAGATATTTTGGGGGAGTAGAATAGTGAACTTCTAAAATATGGACATTAATATTGTCTTGATTAAAATGCTTGATTTTTAGTGGTTTCATCTGAAACCAGTTTTTCCAAATCAGCTTTTTTATTAACATATAATATATTATTTGCTTCAGGAGTATAGGTCTGTGAATCATCAGTCTTACACAATTCACAGCACTCACCATAGTACATACCCTCCCCGTTGTCTATTACCCAGCCACCCTATCTCTCCCTGCCCACTTCCCAACAACCCTCTGTTTGTTTCCTGAGATTAAAAGTCTCTCATGGTTTTTCTCTCTCCTTGGTCCCCTCTTGTTTTTATAAGAAAAGAAACATAGCATTAAGACTTTTATTGTAGGGCGCCTGGGTAGCTCCAAGGGTTAAGCCTCTGCCTTCGGCTCAGGTCACGATCTTGGGGTCTGGGGATAAAGTCCCACATTGGGCTCTCTGCTCAGTGGTGAACCTGCTTCCCCCCCACCCCTTTCTCTGCTTGTTTCTCTGCCTATTTGTCATCTCTCTCTTGATCTCTCTCTCTGTTAAATAAATAAATAACAATCTTAAAAAAAAACAAAAACAAAAACAACTTTCCTTGTATGAGCCAGTCTACTGATGTGAGCAGATCTTCAAAACCAGCAACACTTGATTTCCAGTTTGTCTCAGCCTGCTTTCCCAGACCTGAATATCCTTTTTCCTCTCTTGACAAAAAAAAAATTTATCATTCATCATTGTCTCAAAAATTATTTTCTCTGAAGGGAGTCTGCTTCTCCCTCTGACATTTCCCCTCTCATGCTCTCTCTCTCTCATTCTCTCTCTTTCAAATAAAAAAAAGAAAAAATATTTTCACTGAAGTAGGTTGGACAAGTCCCTTTACTATGCCCAAACTGTAAATATTTTATTACTGGTCCTGTAATATAAACTTGTACCTATTTTAAACGTTCTGTTTATAGTCCACTTTATGTCTATAAGCAGAATATCCACTTTATGAGTATAAGCAGCACATTCTAGGAACTATAGAAGTTACTAAATTTATTTTATGTATTTAGTAACTTCTATAGTTCATAGAATGAAGTATAGGCTTAATGTATGTTTATCAAAAGAATGACAATAACAATAATGTCAATACATTTTTTACATTTATAGTTATTTAGCTTTTTAATTTTTTAAAATCTTTTTAAGATTTTTATTTATTTATTTGACAGAGAGAGAGATCATAAGTAGGCAGAGAGGCAGGCAGAGAGAGAGGGAGAAGCAGGCTCCCTGCAGAGCAGAGAGCCCGATGCAGGCCTTGATCCCAGGACCCTGAGATCATGACCTGAGCCGAAGGCAGAGGCTTAACCCACTGAGCCACCCAGGAGCCCATATTTAGCTTTTCTTAATGGAAAATTTTGCCATGATCCCTATAGCGAAGCAGGCAATACTGACATCAGCAATTTTACTCCAATTTATATATACAACTGCACCAAATTTTTTTCAATATAAATTCTTATGGAATGACACCTAAAATAATTTTCTTTACAATAAATAATGACCAATTGTTATATTATTTTTCCAGTCATTTATGAATTATGTTATTAAACCAAGAAAAACAAATCTCCCCTGAGCCTCTGAGATAATTTCTTTAACTGTGGAGCAGAGAGAATGATGTATGCTGTGGCATCTGAACCTGGTGTAGTTCGTAGCTGCAAATGTTATTCATAGTCATATAAATATCTAATCCCTGCGAATCTTACCAAGCTATTTGCCTCAATGATTTGCTTCAATAGTGAATTGCAGATTGATTCTGAGTCATTTTAAAGGTATTTCTGTTAAAATGTAGATTTTAGTTTCCCCAATGTCATCTTATCCTCATGTTTTAGTACTTATTGAAAAGAAAGGTTCCAAAGATTTTTGCTGAACCACTCATTATTTTTTGAGCCATTAAATCTGTGTCTTGCTGCTATTGTATTCCTCAACAAATACACAATCTATTTGTCCACTTTTAATTTAACAATTGAACACACTGTCAGTTGTTCCCGAGTGTTTTTTGACAAAGTACCTGAAATAAATATAGCTAAGTATGAGACTTCCGTTGATATATGTGATGTCATGTTAATAGTTTTCATATTATTCCACATGCTCAAATTAATACCTACAAGTGTTCTATTGGCTATTTTAAATGCTCTTGCCCATTGAGCAACTTTCTCATTGAACTATCCATAATGACTTCTAAATGTTTTCCCTAAGAGGTTCAGGCTAATTCAGAACCCATCAGTGTGCACAGAAAGTTTAAGTTATGTTCCCCAGTATGCATTACCTTGCACTTATCTGCACTAAATTTAATCTGTCATCACGTTGCCCAATTGCCCAGTTTAATTAGATCCTTCTGGATTTCCTCATAATCCTGCATGTTTTTTCACTAACCTAAATAATTTGTGGTGATCAGCAGAAATTTAACACCTCACTATCTACTATATCCTCCAGATCACTCATAGACATAAACTGCCCTTTGCCTACTATCAGCATCTTGAGCACCCTGCTATGAAGTTGTTTCCTCTGGAGAAACATACACTCTTCATTTCAAATAGCTTAATCCACAGTTATCCATAAGAAAATTCTACAAGCTTTATGTGAACTGTCAATACATTTTTAGTGAATTTCAAATGTGAAAGGTCTTTCTATAAGTATATATTGAATATTTTTGTCATTTTAGAATATGTGTAAGTGCTGGATTGGGAGAAGATATGGAATAAATAGAAGAGTAAACGAGTTCTAAGACTTCCTCCAAATGTCAGAATATCATATGTTGACAGCACTACTGGAGAGAGATGAGAAGATTAAGACCCATTGGGTGCCTAGCAGTAGCTGCTGCCCTGTGTGTTCGGCATTGCCCTCTACACTTCATGTGAAGAAACTCAAACACTGAGGACAACTTTAATTATCACATGATTTCAAATAGTGGAACTGGAGTTCAGAGATGATGTTTCGCTTGCAACGGAAATGGTTATAAACCTTTCCACTGGACCAGAGAGTCTCCCAAGTGATTTATAATAGAGTCACAAAATTAATTTACCTCTTGTTTTCTTTTATCTTCATTAACTCTTTTCAAGAATTTTTATAGATTTCTTAAATATAAGCAAAATTAGTGTCCTTTTATAAATTGTTATATGGCGTTATACTAGGGTTTTCTGGATATTTATTTTTAAAAAGTGGTTGCTATTGAATTTATATTTCTATGGTCCTCAAATGATCATCAAATCATTCACAATATTAACAGATACTGTGTTTTTGAAAGGAATATCCTTTTACATTCATGTGCCATGAAAACAATGCATTTATTAGTAGCTAGTATTTTATATTATATTATGAGTTAAGACTGATGGGGTGAAAAACAAACTCAAACTGACTCATGACAGAAACATTTTTGCTGGGTTACTCAAACACCAAGGAAGGTTTAATTCTAATAAAATCACAAGAACCCATCTGCCTCCCTCTTTTGCCAAAACTCTTCCCCACATTGGTTCTAGGTCCAGGTGCTACAAGACAGCAAACTGGCTGGGAGGAGCTCAAAATATGTGCTTCAAGATTTAAGCCTGGTGTCAGAAGGCTGGTAATCTTTTTTTTCAACAACCTAAAGAGTGATTGCTAACTATTTTCTCTGGCTGGGTCATGTGCCTATCCCTCAACATTTTCCTTTTCTCCCCAGCTTATTGAGATAATAATTGATATATAATATTGTATAAGTTCAAGGTGTACAATTTGTGATGATTTTATACATGTATATATTGTGAAATTATTACCACAATGAGGTCAGTTAACACATTCAACACCTCACATAGTTACCATTTGTGTGTATGTGTGTGTGTATAATGAGAACATTTAAGATCTATTCTTTTAACATTTTCCAGATACACAATACAGTACTGTTAACTACAGTCACATGTAATCTGAGACAGGCCTAAATCACATTTCCTCTTTGAATATTGCAGTTAGAATCAACTATAACACAAGAACACAGATAAAAAGTGGAGAAAATGGGCTTGTTTGTTCTGAACAATTATACATCCTATTCAGGGACAGATTCCTTGCTAACATCAGTGGCCCTTGGGAGTGTACAAATATTGTAATAAATATATCTCTTTATTATAGCTATACTTTGTCAAATTTTCTCAATATCACTTGCAAAACTCACATATCCTACAAATTCTCCCAACCTAAAGTTTTCCCTTTGGGTTCTAAGTCTTCATAAGCATTATCATTTAACTAACACATTTACATGGTTGAATGTAGCTAAAATAAACTTTCATGTATGGAAGATGTTCGGTTGTCCTTCAGAGGTTCAGCCACATAAAAACATTTATGATAGGTTGTATTCACGATTCAGGCAAAAAAAAATTGAATCTCAGAGTTGCTAAATTACTAGATTCAGTCCCACAGTTTGTACACCCTGGAGCCTAGACTAAAACATAGTTCTTCTTGACTCAAACCCTGTGTTCTTTCCACTAGCTTTCTGCCTAATCCAATCTATATCCATGTAAGCTTTCATTCTCCCATTTATTTAGAGCAGACACTGGTCCAACTTTTCACTAATTACTGAGTCTGTCATAGATCAACTACCATAATTTTTCATTCTCCCACCATATGTCTACCACAATATTTAACCACTCCTCTATTATTAATTATAAGGTAATGTCCCATTTTTTGTTCTTACAAATAACATAGCCATGAAGGTCTCTGTATGTAAATCTTTGCTTGCATCACTTAGGAAATTACTTAAGAGGGAATTGCTAGTTTAAAGAGTAAGAACATTTTAAAGGTTTTGAAACATAATGCCAAATTGCTTTTCAGGAAGGTTGTACCAATTCATGTTCCTGCCAGAAGCAAACGAACACTCCAGTTTTAATTTGCTTTGCGGTGGGGTTGGGACCGGGAATTAATAGGATCGTATTTTTACAGCACTTGAGGGGAATTTTACTCCCTCACCTCTGAGTTACTCTCATGACTACATGTTTTTTTTATGATAAGGGAAATATCAAATCAGGTGCTTCTAACTCAAAACAACAGAGAACTTTTCTGAGTCCCTCATAGATTGGCTAAAAGAAAGAGTAGAATAAAAGGATAGATCAGAGTAGATACAGCGGTGAACCAAAAAATAAGACCGTTATTTAACTGAATGTTATTATAAGCTCCTTTCTTATTTTGCCCATGAGCTGTCCTTTTCATTGAACAAAATGCACATGAAGGACTCCATCAAAGTAGATTGTGCATTTGCTCAGACTGGTCCTGGGCCTATAATGGCCTCTGCCCCTGAGTTGGCTTTCCATATCAGTGCAGGAAGTGTAGAACATTAAAGAAAACAGCCTCAGCTAAAATCATTCCCCCCAGCTCTGAGAATACTGTGTATATCATCTGAGATGCATTATTTTGGTTTAAAAGGCTGAATTTCTATATATTTATTTTAATACACCTAGGACTACCCTTACAATAAGCTCATGTTTCTGAAAGTGCTATTTCTGGACCATCAGAGTTCTCAGCAACTAGAGAAAATAGCTGTAAATTCCTGGACACTACTGGGAGCTTATTGAAACAAATCTCTGAGTATGCAACTCAAGAATCTGAATTGTTAGTAAGTGATGCTTCTCAGACTTCATTGTACATATGCCTCACTTAGATATTTTGTTAAAGGTAGATTATGGCTCAATTTTTCTGAGGAGGGGGCCAAAGATTCAGGATTTCTAACAGTCTTCTAGATGGGGCTAATGTTCCTGTACCATGGATCACCACCATTGAGTAGCAAAACTCAGGAGTTTGAAAACCATAGATTCAATTCATAACCTATTTTTCAGTTCCAATCACTTTATAAGTCAATTGGAAGAACTGAGTTAAAAATGGGTGATACTGTAAGTTAAACTTAAAGAGACATGCCATCTACAAAATACCAATAAAGCATGTGACTCTGGTTATGAAGGATTCCAAAATTTGTATACACTAGGAAAGGAGAAAAGTGTTAAGACATTTGGCCAGTTTTGGGCACATGGGTGGCTCAGTCGTTAAGTGGCTGCCTTCGGCTCAGGTCATGATCCTGGAGACCCGGGTTTGAGTCCTGCATCTGTCTCCCTGCTCAGCAGGAAGCCTGCTTCTCCCTCTTTCACTCCCCCTGCTTGTGTTCCCTCTCTAGCTGTGTTTCTCTCTGTCAAATAAATAAAATCTTAAAAAAAAAAAAAAGACATCCAGCCAGTTTTATAATCTAGGTCAGGTACAGAAATCCATAAAGCTTACTTAGGATCATTTTTATATCAATTCTTCATCTTCCACATCTATTGTGATGACATATCTTATTTTTACTTACTCTATAATTTTGTTCTTGATGTGGACATTTTGCCATTCATAATTTTTTTCCCTTGTTGGAGTAAAATCTGAATTGTTTTATGAAACAAATTCTAGCCCTGATTATGGGTACTACTTTGGTTCTTATTTTTAATAGAAGTGAGGTAGCTTACTAGACCTATCATTTTTCACAAGAGAATGGTTATCTTACCTAAAATTGTACTGATTAATACAGTATATCATTATATGGTAAAATGTCAGATGGGCTATGTGAGCTCCTGTTACTTAACTGAAGTATGATCTCAAATTCACTGTAATTCAATTTTTAAAAATTGGCTGAAAGAAATAAGATCTTTGATAGTTTTATGAAGGATGTACTATTCATCCATTTCTCTAGTGTGAATGTACTAAATGTATTCCAAGGAATTCTTGGACTCTGTGAATAAAATGGGTTTTGACCAGACACATGTAAGAAATCTGTGTATATATATTTCATAACTTCTCCAGAAGATCTAGGCACTGAAGGGGAGCAGAATATAATCACCCCAGACTATGCCTCTTTGGCATAAACATTATTTTAGGCTGATTTTTTTTTTAAAGAAACAGCTCATGTAGAAAAAGATCTAAAAACTGAGAAGCTACCCTTTTGTAAGAGACATTTACATGTATAGGGAAATGTACAATCTCCATCTGTTAGGGTTTCTCCTCCGTAGCATGAAGAGAAAAATGACTCTAAATTTCTAAAACTCTTATCTGTGGAGCAGGATTGGTTTAAATCTGCATAACAGCCTTGCCTTTATTTATTGTGCTTTTCCTGCTAACTTCACATAACTAACTCCTCACCTCCAATATCCTCTTTTGTCTTTAGCTGAAGATGTTATTTATGGTGGCATCTTGGAACATTTTGGGAGTTATTCAGTTTTCTTAAGCATCTCCCATATAGAGATGATATACATGTTATTAATTCTGTTTTTTTTTTCTCCTCCTCTTCTTTTTTTTATTACAGGTGCATCTCAGCCAAGAACCCAGAAGGGTGGATTTCATTTTATCTTTCCAACAGCCATTAGTACAGTAAAGGCACTGAGAATTTAGCAACCAGCAAAATAAAGAAATTATTTCTAGATACTGTAAATATTATTCGAGGCATTTAAAAAATTTATTTTGGTGTAAAATCAAATCATCCAAAATCTAGGTACTTGTTCTTAATCATCTTAGGTACTAGTTAACAAGTATTGAACTCTAACAATTAACCAAGCCATACTCTAAATACTTTATTTTGTTATTTCATTTACTTTCCCTAGTAAAACTAGAAGATACCATTTTTTTCCCATTTTATAGATAAAAAACGGGATTTAGGGGCGCCTGGGTGGCTCAGTTGGTTAAGCGACTGCCTTCAGCTCAGGCCATGATCCCGGAGACCAGGGATCGAGTCCCACATCGGGCTCCCTGCTCTGCGGGAAGCCTGCTTCTCCCTCTCTTACTCCTCCTGCTTGTGTTCCTTCTCTGGCTGTGTTTTCTCTCTGTCAAATAAATAAAAATCTTTAAAAAAATATTTAAAAATTTTTAAAAATGGGATTTAAAAAATCTCATGCATTAAAAAATGCATTTGTAAAATCAAATGTATTACTGTCCTTTTTTTTTTTTACTTGCTTATTCAGTTAGGTGCCATAAGATTATTTTCTGTTGTTATATATTTTTTAAATAGTCTATGAATGCAAATACTAAATACTCAAAAAATTAAATCATATCTTTCTACCCACTATAGGGGCCAAAGGCAGGATGTTCCAAATGAGCCACTTTGGTATGAAGATTATTTTGAGTTAAAAAGCAATCAGAACTCAGCAGATTCAGAGAAAGCTCTTTACCCATCCCCTTCAACTAACTTAAAACAATTCAGATAAAGAATGTGCTCCAGGAAAAGAGCTAGTACCATACATACATCATTAAATAAACTAGGTATGGTAGACAGACAGGGAGAAACCTAGAAAGGTTAATCAAAGACCTCTGTCCCAGGGTTTTCCAGTGGCCTACAAGTATTTGTGTACCAAATACTTACTGTTTTTCATGTTCTTGTGAATTGTATTCTGACCCTTTGAAGTCCCAACCCCTTACCTATTTTTCCTTGTTTCAGAATGACATCTGTATCTCATTTTGCCGGACTATCTTTGGAATTTCTATGTCTGTATGGATATCCTGTACATATGTTATTAAATATGATTTTATCCTGTTAGTCTTTCTGATGTCAATTTGATTCTTACTCTGACTAGAAAGATCTTGGAGGGATAGTATTTGCTCCCTGATACTACCTTCCAGGATGAGGCATTGAACAAAATCAACTCTGACTTCAATATCAGTAAGAATAATGCTTTTCCTGAAAAACTATTTTTATTTTGATCTTATGGAAACTATATGGCAAGACATTGATTATGTTTCCATTTTCCATGTTGGCTCTAGAAGAATTAGAGCTAGGAGGTGAATAGTACTGCGTATGCTCTTCTAAGATCCCCAGTCTTTTTGCATTGTCAGGGCAATGGTGAATAGAGGAAAATGGAATATTTTGACTTGCATAAAACTATTGTCACCAAATTATAGCTAAAGGAATAGAAACTGCCTGAGAAAGCTTTCTGATTCATAGATTTTAGAACTATAGTAGTTAAAATTTTTTTTCTTGAATACTTTATTTCATAAAAGAAGAAAATGGATTATTTATTATATTTTACATCAATGATGGACAGCAATATCATAGCAAAATCAAGTCTGTTCAGATATCTTCTCATCACACATTATTTGTCTGCTCTCAGACAATAATGTATCACCCCACAAATATTATTGATCAGGCAATATGGTATGTTTTGGATTAACAGTAAAACTCAGATATGCAAGGTCTTTGCTCTAAAGGAGTTTATAGTTTGCTGGTGGATATAAATAAATATAACTAAATAAACAACAATGTAGAGTAAGAAGCAGATGAAAACTGTAGTACCTTAACTGTTGTCACCAGAATTCCTTGCAGGTAACTCTGGGTTGTTTTGCTTTGTTTTGTTTCTGTTTTCAGAAAAGTAAGTAAGCTGCATGAGGTAGAAGATGAGATAGAAACAGCAGAAGAGACATAATTTATTCATCATTAGAAATAAATATGAACGTGGGAGGTAAGAAGAAAAGAGGAGTGAAGAGATGAGAAGAGAAATAGAAACATGATTAGACTTTATTAAATATGGAAAAGTCAGAGATTTTTGAGGAAACCAATTTTGAACAATGACTTGAATGTCTTTTTTACTTAACTATATCTCTCTGTAGCAGTTAAGACTCTTGTGTTGTTGTTGTTTGTTTGTTTGTGTAAAGATTTTATTTGGTTATTTGACAAAGAATGAGCAGGAGCTGGGGCAGAGGGAGAGAAATCAGACTCCCCACTACTGAGCAAGAAGCCTAGAGACTGGGCTAGATCTCAAGGGGTTTGATTCCAGGACCCCAAGATCATGACTGGAATAAAAGGCAGACATCTACCCACCTGAGCCACCCAGGAACACCAAATTAAGACTCTTGTATAGACATATGTGCAAGCTAGATTTTACAAAATAAAAAGGATATATCAGTTCACATGAACAGCAAGCCTAGGGATAGACTTCAAATATGATCTCACATTAGGGCATTAGCCATATAATTAATACTTCTGTCCTTTCTCAGTCGGTGATATTCCTTTCTTTTGCCTGCACTTTTGTTTTTTGTTTTTTTGTTTTTTTCCTATTCCATTGTGGTGACAAGATGTGTGTAGCAGTAGTAGTCTCAGTGTCTCAGATTCAGACCTAATGGGAAAGAAGCCCTTCCTTATAGTTCACACCCGGAGAAACTGACATGGATGGTGCCATTTAATACTGAGCCTGACAGGCCACTGTAGAGGAACCGGGACAAAAATCTTTGGATTGGGGAAAATGATAATTGTTTTAGGCAATAACTTGAGAAGTAAACAGGGCATCCTGATCCTATGACTGAAGGGTGTGGACTTTCTTGAAGAGAGAATCAGTAGTCAATCAAGGTATAATCCAGAGTAGGTTAGCTTGTTAAAGCCCTCATTTTTTTTTCTTTCTTCTTAACTCATTTAACTGTGGCCCTACACATTCTTTTTCCTCAGCAAAGCCCCCTCATTCTATATTACAAGCCAGACACTTGAGTTGCCACCCAAATAGGTGTTCCCCAAAGTGCAATTCTTTGATCCCAGATAAATGCTCATCACCTCTCACTGTGGCTCTGTATTTTCAGGTTAATACCAGGAAAATGTTAGCACTCACTCTGACCATTCATCTCTGAAGTTATCACTCTAAGTGGAGGGATTTTAATGCTTTGATTTACCAAGGAAATCAAATGTAAATGAGTGCTTTAAGTTTATATTTTAAATGAGACTATTGATTGAAAATGTATAAAGACTGCAAACTGAGGACTTCTGACCTAACTTTACTACTCAGATATTTGCAGTGGTGATTCAGTCACAGGGTTATATCAGCCTTTATAGGAGGAAACTTACATAACTTACAGTGTATTTTTAAAAAAAATTTTAAAAATTAGGTTTACAATAAAATTTTGAAAACAGTATAGAGAATTCCTATATACCCCAACACCCAATTTCCTATAACATTAACATCTTACATTAGGATGATACATTTGTCGCAATTAATAAAACATCATTATTATTAACCAAAATCCTTCCTCTAGTTTTTATGTGACATTCTTTTTCTGTCTCAGGATCCCACCCAGAATACATTAAATTAATTATGTCTCTTAAGGGTCTTCTTGGCTCTAACACTTTCCTAGACTTTTTGTTTTTAATGACCTTGACAATTTTGAGTACTAGTAATTTTATTGGTTTGTTTCTTTTTTGCAAAATGTCCCTCAATTGGGATTTGTCTTATGTTTCCCTCATGATTAGACAGAGACTCTATGTTTTTGGCAAGAATATCCTAAAAACAAACTACCATTTTCATCATGACATATCAAGTATACATACTGTCAACATAGCTATCAATGTCAATATTAAAATAACTTATATTATCAAGGGGCTTTCCTATAGTTTACACCTTGGATTGTAATTTACTACTACTTTATTTTGTTGATCAAATTGTTCAGTTTTAGGCATTGGGAGCTCTGTTATTTGGCTTCTACATCCTTTCGATATACAGCACTGTGTGTGTGTGTGTGTGTGTGTGTGTGTGTGTGTGTGTGTATGCGTGCATGTGTGTGTTTTAACATCTATTTACCTTCCAGTAAATGGGAACAGAACACTTGACCCTATAATATACTATTCTGACATGGGGATCATTTTGAGCTGAAAGCCATCAAGACCCAGCAAACTAAAAAAAAAAAAATTTACCTCTCCCTTACCTACCTAAAATAATTTAGACTGGGGGGCGGGGTGGAGAGAACTCTAATAAAGATCTATTACCAAGCATAATTTTATCTGAATGACCTATTTTTATTATCTAATTCGCAAACATCTGTTTTTCTTTTTTCCTTTTTTTCTCACCTTCATACCCCAGGTTATGGAACCTTTGAAGAGAAACCAAATTTGGCTTTTAACACCCTAGTCCTTAGAATATATAGTGAAATTTATGAACGAAAGAATAAAGCCTATTTTTCTTACAGTCTTGTGAACTGTCCCCTTCCTCTTTGAAGACTCATGCCATTATCCCATTCCCTAGTTCAAAGTAGCATATAAACCTCAATGGCCCAATTTTCCCAGAAAATTGTACTCTTAAAAGTGAAAACATAATAAATTCAACATTATATATATTTTGTCACAGTTAAACAAAGACACTTATATTTGTCACTCATCCGATGAGCTCTTCACTTCCCTAGTAAATAACTTTACTTCAGCTAGCCTTTGGATAGTAGCAAAACAAAGAAGCAAACTGGCTGAGCCAGTGGGGAGTGGGGTAAGGGGAAGTACACACTCTCCCATGTGGAAAACAGGTGCTTGTGAAATTTTGCTGGATAGAGTGTACACCATTGAAGTCGGCCTTGAATCATTTTGTTACTCACCCTCCCAAACTACTCCGTTCAAGAGGATACTTGGTTGATGACACTGGATTATTTATGTCAAAAGTGAAGCTGAGCCTATTCTGGGGGTTCCCATGCCAAGGGTATGCAAAATATATATATACCTTGAGACCCCTCCCTAAGTGTTCCTGGCATAGAGTTTGCTTTTGGGCTTAATGTTAGAAGGAAGCAACATACAGAAGAAATCTTGGTAATGTTTTCAACATCTTTTAACTGAGACATCAATAAAAACTTTGCTACCCTCCCAATAAAATTTTGAATTATGACTCTTCTACTCAATAAATTTATGGAAGTTCCTTTAAATAAATAAAATTATTTAGAAGCATGCTTAGTTGGTAAGAATATACAGAAAATATATTGATAAATAGTTAATTATATCCTAAATCATTCTGTCGTTTAAGGTTATTTTTAATTAGCAATTTCCAGACATGACTAGATGGTGAGAACCCATATCACAATGCCAGTTGTAGTTGAATAGTGTTAAATGTGATTTCCAACACTGGTGATCTCAGCTTGAACTTTAATCTTACTCCGTTTGGTGCCATTGGATAGTAAAGTCAACATAATGTGGTTGCACCAAAGAGAAAGATTTAACCACTAACACTACTCAAGGTTCTGCCAACTTTAGCTATCAAGTTAGTGTTGTTGTTGTTGTTTTCCCCCTTCTGGCATAGGGTTAGGTGGTTTCTGGTTACCTGTATTGGGAGAAGTTCCAGCCTTCTTCCTACAAGAGTTTTTACATATTCTTCTCTTTGGATGACTTTTCTCAGCTCCTAAACTTTGCTCATTTGATTAACTTCTATTTTATTTTATTTTTTAAAAAAAACAAGGCTATGTATTTAAAGAAAGCTTTCTCTATCTCCTTAAATACTTTAGCTTTTCTAATTTACAATCTTATAGCATGATGCATTGCCTCCTGTCACCTCTTTCTTATAGTATAAATTTACTTTTGTGTGATTTATTGTTAAGTATATATTACCACAGTAGAATGTGAATCCAGGGCATGCAGAGAAAGTGTCTGTTTTTTAATCATTATTGTATCCACATTGAATAGCTCAGTCAGTACCTTATAATAAATTTTTGTGGAATGAATGAGCTCTTAGATGAATGGTTAAAATGGGACCCTCATGAATATCAATGTGGAGATTAGAAACACTTAGGATCATAGGCACTGTAACTAGTATGTAGTAGAATGTCTGTAAGTGTGTATTGTTTGATAGATTTGACTACCTACCAATATCTGCTTCTGATATCCTTTTGACATTTGATTACACTCTTAATTGGATGGTGTTTTTTTTTCTTTATATTGTTTCATGAACATAATCATCACCTTACCAAGAAGTCTGACAAAGACATATGATTCTCTGGTACTCCAAAGTAAGTGCAAATTGAGATTTATGGAATTAAATTAAAGGATTATGTTTGTGGTTTTATTTCTCTTTGTCTCCCTCTCGATTTCCCCCCACTTTCTTTTTAAGCAGAAATGTTTCCGCATTTGACTCTTCTGGGAAGATGCAGCCTTTACAAAATGCTTAAGGTATTATTTTTCAACTTGTTTTTCATTCTTATTTTGTTGATACCCACTATAAAACAGGTAAAATTCAATTAAGGAAAGTATGTTAAATCTGGATTCTATCTACTTTTAGAACTCTTCAGATTAAAATAATTGAATAGATGCAAAAAAGTCATGTCTTGATCTAAACTCAACATTTAACACTTTTACAGGCAGTTTAGTGCAAGAACTAGAACTTTTCTAAACCTGATTCTCTGATGCATAAAAATTTGGATTTAATATTCATTCATCTTAACATTAAAATATAATCAAATAAGCATCATTCATTTTTCCACCAACTTTAAATAATAGAAAGTATAACACTCATCAGATATTTTCATAACCAGAGTGAAAGTGTCTGACAGTTTTGCAAGTAAAATATAATGTTGCATATAAATCATATTACTGCTTATGTTTTATTTGAAATATTCATAATATTCATTTTGTAAATACAATATTCAATACAAGAAAATGACAATATTGTAATTGAACTTCTATAAAAAATCTTGCCTCTGAAAATTTTAGATGAAATCGATCTTGCTTGAATTTTACTGGGGGTTAGAAAGACTAATTTACTCATCTTCTTTTTTATTCCAGGAAGTGTATTGTGGAAAAGATTACTGTCACTTCTTGACTTCACTTTAATCAATAACCTGGATTAAAGTATATTGCACCATTATAAACAAACATTCTTTACCTTTTACAGACTTCATCATGCTATTAGTAAGCCCACACAAATGTATATACTCCAACATTATTAGATTGTGTAATTGCATCTGAAATGAATGAAGTTTATAACATAAACATTGTAGAAAATATTGTGACATGTCCCCAAAACTGATATAAGTTTTAATTTTGAGTAGCATGTTGTTAATACATAATATGTTTTCATCATTAATGATACCATAAAATAATTCAAATATGATTATGCTGCTGCCTTTATGTGAATAATAGAGTGAAATATATTTGGGACAAGAAATGGTCTAGGAGAAATGTGATCAGAATGTGCTAAGTCATTGAGAAACAACCAAATTAAATAGGATTTTTGGTATTTTCTTCCCTTGATATTAACCACTCTTTTTGGTTCAGAAACACAACTTCCAGGGGATAAATCTGTAAAATAAAATACCAATATGATTGGCAGATATTATTTTTTCTTGATTGAGTAAGTAGAGCAATACAAGCAATACTAGCAATACGATGCAATTGAATTTATTGGCAGTTTTTCTAGAGAAAATGTGTTGAAAAACACCAAACAAGGTGGATTTTTAGAAATTAAAGCCAATTTATATTGTTAGATTTCTTAGAAAGTTTTCAAAATTATGAGGATTGAAGATATTCTGGAATTTCATATTTTTCCTAAAGAGTTACAACCAAAATGTTAAGATGATCAAAATTGTTTCCTTCCTAAACGTTTAAATTATCTCCCCAAAATAAATGGAAATTTTGAGTACACTTATTTAGTGAGGACGGATATAATATGTGGAACTTGAAATGCACACAGAGAAAGAATACATATTACCTAGGCTTCTGAAAGAGATCATTTCTGATTTCATACATAGAAAGATTTACTGCAGTTCAAAACCACAAAGAATCAGAAA
The DNA here is from genome assembly GCA_004023965.1 of Spilogale gracilis. Classification (NCBI taxonomy): domain Eukaryota; kingdom Metazoa; phylum Chordata; class Mammalia; order Carnivora; family Mephitidae; genus Spilogale; species Spilogale gracilis. The sequence goes on along the minus strand of PITA01009554.1, from coordinate 7,565 downwards.
TCAGAAGTTATGAAATAATAAAACAATCATTTGCAACATGACTTGATATTATCTACACTCTTTGAGATCAATGAGTTACTGCCTTCACAGAATGAAGTTTATTACCTGGTCAAATCAACTTTATCTTTATACATGAAAGTAAAATAGAAGACAGTTGGAGTGTGTGATGACAAATAAGATTAGAGATCTCAATCTCTAAACTACCCTTTATTTGTTTATTAACATTTGCATCTCAGGAAGAAAGGACGGGGAGTGTTCATAAACTAGATCCTGAACATGACTGTGCTCCAGAAGCTTAACACAAAGATATAAAGGTTTCTTTTTTATATTTTGTTATAACGCAAGCCCCCCTGCATGAATTGTCATGTGGCCAATAGGGGAAGCGGTTCCTCACTACACTCAGGTAAGGGAGATAAAATCCGATGATACTCAGTAAAAATAACAGTGAGAAGGATGGATGACTTTGCGATCATAAAATAGCAAACTTGATAAAAGTTATTCAAAAAAGAGCCTATATTTCAAAGAGATTAAGTCTTCTAGTAAAATGCTAATGCTTTATTATTTGAGAATGTAGTTTTCCTTTTTCTGATTCCTAACACGCAGAATAGATCTAAGTTGATATCTTCATCATTTATCTTCATTCTCGTTAACAGAGAACTTTAAATAGCCAAAGAATACAATTGTCTACAGTGTTATTTCTCTGTTATGATCTTCTTAGCATGTAGATGAAACATAAAATTAGCTTACTGAAATTTGTAGTATCATAGAATGGTAAACCAGGCAAGAAACTAGGGCTCATTAGTCGAAGCACCTCTTTGTACAGATGAGAAAATACAGTCTCTGTAACTGAAATGAATAGTGCTAACAGTGTTTATGAGAGTAAATCAGTTTACCTGAAATAAATTTGTTTTTATTTAACTATCAAATGGAGTATTAATCACTTGCTAATGTAATAGTGTTTTCAATATAAAACTGAAAATAGATGTATATCTTTCTATCTCATATTATTAATAAGTTAAATATTGAGTTGAACATATTTTTCAAAATAAAAAATTTGTGATTGGCAGAAGTTCCTTTCTTTATCATATATTGTATATTCATGTTTAATCAAATTAAATGTACATGTTTACAATACACTTAAAGTCACACAGCATGCAAATATTAATTCCATATAAACAAATAACACTAAGATACTTAATACTCACCATATTTGTAAATCTTATAAGCATAACCAGTGCAGAAAAATATTAGAAATGATCTATTTATTTATTCATTTATAGAACTCTATTTGAGAATGTTTTAGGAGGCAGTAGAATCACTTTATTATAGAAGGTTAGGAAAGCCTTACTTTTGAGCAATAATTAATAAATGAAGAAACCTGGCTATTGTCCGATAGAAGGCTGGCCAACCTCTAAATTTCATTTTAAGCTAATTCAACTAGACTTTAGTAAGCTGTAAAACTTCCTTTCAGCCTCTCAAAATCTAGTTGCCAAATATTCTCCTGAGGGCCGGGTTCACCAAAGTAAACAAAAGGTTAGAAGCTCTGAGCTAAAACAGTCTATAAGATAATAAAGCAGAAAACACAAATTAATACTTAAAAATTTAATTATAAATTAATAATTTAATTATAAATGAATATAACCAACTCTGTGCACACCCACATACATATATATTTGAAAATCATGATAAGAAACAATATCTGTAGCAATGAAACTATATAACTGGTAGAGATCAGGGGGAGTTAAGGTCTGATGAGTTGTATCAGCAAAGAATTGGGGAGGGATAGAACTTCAAAACAGAGAATTACAAGTGCAAAGTCCAAAAACTGGAAGAGAGTTTTGCACACTGAAGAATGTATTAAAATATCATGGGGAATATTGAACTGTAGAACACCAAGTTTATATTACAAAATAGGAAAATAACATATATGTTTGGCTTTTCTAAACAAAGTGTCATTTATCCAATAAATTTGTATTGATTTTTGTTGTCTAATTTTGCCACATCATTTTTCTGCCTTGGTTGAATTACTTTCCACTGTTACATCCCAGAATCAGACTCTAGAAATCTCAACAAGCAGGTCCTAGAAAACTCATTGGATCTATATGGAAATGAAGTCTGATTCCTTTTATGCACATGTACATATTGGCTGATTAGCCAAAAGTCCTTTTTCACAACATCCCAACAAGGGTTCTCATTCCTGGAAAGAGAACACAGAAAAACCCAGGAGGTCTGCAAGGAATAGATATGTGCATTGTCCACCTATATTCACAAAACAACAATATTTTTGGCAGACATAATGCTCAGAAGACAAAAAAAGAGTGGACAAGTTTGCTTATATTATACCCATTGCATCATAAGTTATGTTTTTTAATTTCCTGCCACTGTAAACTATGGGCTTCCAGACAGAAAAGTATCTTCATTAATCTCTGTGTTCCCCAAGACTTAGCACAACAGTTGTCAAAAGAACATATAAAGAGCACTGAGTAATTGTTTGAATTGTTGAATCTCTAGACGTACCCCCCTAAACTAATATAACAGTATATGTTAACTATACAGGATATTGTTTTAAAGTGAAAAGATAACCTAGAGAATGAAAGAAAAGTATTTGCAAGAAAGATATCTGACAAGGTACTTGTATCTAGATCCTTTACAACTCATCAATAAAAACACAGATATCTGTACCCCTCCCCCCAAATAAAAGTACATACGGAGTGAATGGCAATAGCTTGTTAATTGTCTGTGTCAGAGATACGTTCCTAAACATTATCATGAGATGGATAGCAGGTATTCAAATGATGAGGTAACTATTATACCTTAAGAGGAATGGGTAAAAGAATCAACAAATTCTTTCTTCCATTCCACAAGGAATGCTCTTGAGAATAGCCCTGTAAACAGACAATCCAGTCTTCATTTTACCCCACCTGGACAGAAATCTCACACCTTAAAAGGAAACTGTTGCATATTTAGACAACTGTTCTATTGATTTAAACTCCCCTGTTTATGTGTCTTTTGCTACGAGATGCAGACTCTGGGTTCTTTCATAATACAGCCCTTCAAGAATTTGAAGGCCATTCATTCTTGTCCTGCCACTGCATTGAGTGGACTCATTTGTATACTGTTTTCTTATAAGAAACAGTTTTTATATCCATTCTCATTCTTTCACTCCTGCTATACACATTCTATACGTGTTAATGATTTGCATAAAATGAAACATACAGTTAAATTCAGTAAAAATAAAAACCTGATTAAGAATAGTGAATTATGAGAAAGTGCCTATACCAAAAAAAAAAGAAGAAAGAAAGAAAGAAGGAAGGAAGGAGGAAGGAAGGAAGGAAGGAGAAAGAAAGAAAGAAAGAAAGAAAGAAAGAAAGAAGGAAGGAAGGAAGGAAGGAAGGAAGGAAGGAAGGAAGGAAGGAAGGAAGAAAGAAAGAAAGAAAGAAAGAAAGAAAGAAAGAAAGAAAGAAAGAAAGAAAGAAAGAAAGAAAGAAAGAAAACATGCTAAACACAGGTTAGTTTGTTACGCAAATATTTTTGCCAAGCATTTTTATATCAGGTTAGGGATTAAAAAAATTGAAGAGAGTGAATTCCTTTTTTTATTTTTTTTTAAAGATTGTATTTATTTATTTGACAGAGAGAAACACAACCAGAGAGGGAACACAAGCAAGGGGAGTGAAAGAGGGGGAAGCAGGCTTCCCACTGAGCAGGGAGCCTGATGCAGGGCTTGAACCCTGGTCTCTGGGATCATGACCTGAGCCGAAGGCAGTCGCTTAACCAACTGAGCCACCCAGGTGCCCAGAAGAGAGCAAATTCTTTTCTCTTATAATCTAAGTCTGAATGAGAAAGAAATGTAAGTAAATAATTGCAATTCAATGTGATATTTGGTATAACAGAGTAATGCATTCTGAAATTGTAACTTTACTTTTAATTTATTAACATACCCAAGTCCAGCTTCTTTCATAATTCCAAAATAATGTAAAAACAATTATTCTTTCAACTCCCTCCTTTTTCTTCATAATTGCCATGATAAAACTTTGCTGCCTATCTAAAAACTGAGCTCAAGTCCCTCAAGCACTTCCTAGCATAAATCTCAACAGCAACAACAAAATTAGAAAATGGAACAGCTAGCTCTATAACAAGGTAATGACACTTCAAAGACCATATGGCACACTCCAAACAAAAGTCTGGTTATTTCCTTTCACCTCTTATGCTATTTCAAAAGAGTCAAGATTCCAGTCTCTTCCATGCACAGCTGCCTTCTTCCTCTGGGTCAGTTGCTCCAAATTCATTCTAAATGAGCCTTCGGTGAGGATATGATGTATTGTGCTGACTACATCTTTTTATATGAGCTCTAAGAAAACCAGATATTTGCTCCCATATTCTTGAGGGAATGGATTCTTTCTGATTAGATTTTCTGGGATTTGGGTCAGAAATATATAGAGTAAATTTAAGTCCATTAAATTCAAAAGAAAAATATAATAAAGGAATCAAGAGGCCTTTTATTCCCCCAGTAGGTTTATTGGATGTAAGTAGGAGTGGGTAAGTGAAAAGATAGCCCATTAAAAAAAGTCTTATTCCTTGAGGTTTTGTAACTGTAATTGTATTCCCCTTTGTCTCTCTTTCTCATCCCTTATACACAAATACCTCACTCCTGTGTTGATTTAAATTATTTTAGGATAAACTTTGAATCAGAGAAATAATGCATTGTGATGATAATTTTTTTAATGAAGAAGGCAATGTATTCTCTCATGTACCTTTCAAAACTGAACAGCTACTTCTCAGGTGTTTTTGACCAATTATAAAGTGAAGTTGTTTTACCTAATATGCTCACCTTCTCTGGGACAGATTATTTAAAGGACATACTTGTTTTAAAACCTGCAGGAGAATAGTACACTTTATAATAAATCAGATTTCTGTTTTATAAACAATTAGGGAGTGGTCAGAAAACATAAAAATTGGTATAATGTTATTTAAAAACTGGAATTTTAACCATATTTAAAGATTAATCCAAATGATATATTGTCACCTAACCTTTTAGAAATTTTCTCAGCCTACCTCCAAATACATTTTGTGTTATTATTTTGGAGATGGATACATAGTCGGACAAACCAAGTAATTTAGTCTTTGTCTGTTAAAGATAAAACATGAGTGATGAGTTTTAGCCTATAGATGACTTACATAGCAGTTTAAGGGGGAAAAGTAACTTTTAATCAAGTTTTGAACCCATGCTTGTTTTTCCACGGCACAGTGTAGATGCTAGTTATAGTACCTTCTTAATAGGTATGTGAGTTTCCTTCAAAGACTGGGTGAGGCAATTCTTACCCAGAAGAGCTGCAGGTATTCAGAAGCATGCCCAATAATTTCATTTCATTTCTGTATCTGTATTTGAAGCATTGTCCACTCACCACGTGGACTATTTTACATGCCTTTCCCCTCACTTATAATACATGACTTATCCTTTTGTTAAACTGAAAAGGTATTGTCTATCTGATAGAATCTACCAAACTATCATCCTCTTCCTTTCAACATGTTTTAGACACATTATATGTCATACCGAATGTATCCACAGAAGGTATTTCTCAGATCTCTTCCCATGCCAGGTTTCCAGCCATACCTCACAGCACCATCCGAACTTCTTCAAAAATGCAAAGTCCTCTTCTCTTTCCTTAACCTTGAGGCTCTCACTAGAAGCCTTCTTATTTCTTGCTATTCTTTCATAGGGAAATGCCTTCATTGATTGAGGATGTGACATCTCATTTTCCGGACTATTCCCTCTTTAATATCTCTACAATTTTATTTTTATTTTTAAAAACATACTCTCAATGATATCAAAAGATATATTCTTATGAGACCCAGGGACTTTTTCTGACAGACTGTAAACTACTCCTTAATATATGCTCTTTTTTTCAAAACTGAGAAAATTCCTAATTTTTAATTAGGTATATGACAACCTAGAATAAACACAGTTCTCAATTCTTTTTTTTTCTCCTTTCTTTTCATTTTTTTTTAAATTTAAACTCAACAGCCAAGGTGTAGAAATCATTAGTTTTTGAGATAATCTTCAGTGATTCATTAGTTGAGACTCTCATCCAGTGCTCATGATATCATGTGCCCTTTTCAAGTCCCTTTTATTTAAGGGTGAATATAGAACTTATTATCTCGTTGGACATAGTCAATGGGATTTAATCAGAAATGCCTTGACATATTTCTAAGACATTTCTTTCAGAGGAAAGGAGGTCACATCCTGCTTTAGCCCTTCTGTATGAACATGATAGTTGGAGTTTGGGATTCTGATTTGGAGTCAAGAGAACATCGAACAGCCTAAAAGACTCAGGTCTTCACAATTTCAAGTAATCCCATGGCTTGGAAATTTTATCACTAAACTTCTTTTAAGTGTGATAAAAAAAAAAAAAACAATAATTTTGTCCATCTGCTAACTCTTCTTAATAGAGCACATTGTGGCATTGACTCTTCTCCAAATCAACCGGTCTAGTTTGGCAGTATTACATATTTGTCCCTTGTTAACTGTTCATTTCAAAAGGCAGTTAAATTCAACACAAGGATGTAACAAATTTGACTCAATACTCAGCAAATTTTTGATAATTGTCCATTTCTTCCCGTTCATTCAAATAGTATCAGGTTCTCATTATCACACACAAGTCTGTCTTCTGCTTTTCTTCTTCACAAATGTAAATATGTGGTCTTTATTCTTACTGAAATTCACTGTAATTTTCCAACATTTAATACTATACACGCAGTTGAAGAACCATGTGAGAGAACACTTTTTATATGACAATTTTGTCTTGAAGGAATCTTTTTTTTTTCTTTTAGTGATCATGTTCTCTCTCTCTCTCTCTCTCTCTCTCTCTCTCTCTTTTTAAAAGATTTTATTTATTGATTTGATTGGAAGAGAAAGAGATCACAAGTAGGCAGAGAGGCAGGCAGAGAGAAAGGAGGAAGCAGGCTCTCTGTTGGGCCTGGATACAGGCCTGGATCCCAGGACCCTGAGATCATGACCTCAGCCGACAGCAGAGGCTTAACAGTCTGAGCCACCCAGGCGCCCTCGTGTTCTCTTTCTGAGTGAAACTTTAATTTGACACTTCCCATTATATGCTTAATCTTATTAATTGTTTAATTTGAATATGAAAATCAACAGTTTATCTCCCATGCTCTAGTATGTGTGATAAAATGATTTCAAAAAAAGAAAAAGATCGCTATAAGAAAATAAAAATGGTGACATTTGGAGGTCAGAGTAAAGAAATAGGAGTATATTCATTGTAAGGAAATAGAGATTTTTAAAAATGTGGTATTTGTTTTTTATTTATTTATTTATTTATTTATTTATTATTATTATTTTTTTTTTTTTCCGCATTCCCAACACCCAGTGCTCCACGCTCTAGGCGCCCCCAGTACCCACCACCAGGCTCTCCCATCCCCCCACCCCCTCCCTCCAAGTCCCTCAGTTTGTTTCTGTGTCCAAAGTCTCTGTTGTTTCGTTTCCCTCCCTAGATTACCTTAGTTCCCATTTCCTTTCCTTCTCCCACTGTTCTCCAGGGTACCACTCATGC
>PITA01009553.1:0-76977 GCA_004023965.1 Spilogale gracilis | reverse complement strand
GACTAGTCTCTTCACCAAGGTTCTGGGACAATTGGACATCTGAATACAAAAGGATGAAGTTGACCACCTTCATATTATGTAAAAAAATAATAATATAAAATGAATCAGAGACCTAAATGTAAGCACTAAATCTATAAAATCTGTCAAAAGAAAACACAGGTATAAGTCTTAAAGACCTTGGATTGTGTAATGGATTTTTAGAAATGACACAAAGCACAAGCAACAAAAGAAAATATTTGTTTAATTAGACTTCATCAAAATTAAAAATTCCAAGGAATTTTAAGGAGGATGAAAGACAACCTACAGAATAGGAGGGCATCTTTGCAGATCACTTTGCGAAAAGAAATGAAGTACCGATATGTGGTACTACTTGAATGAACTTTGAAAACATTATGCTAAGTGAAAGAAACCAGTCACCAAAGACCACACATTGTATAATTCCATTGACATGAAATGTCTAGAAAAGCCAAATCTGTAGAGACGGGAATAGATTAGTGATCTCCTGGGCCTGTGGGGAGGGGAGAATGGGAAATGACTGTTTACTGGTATAGGATTTCTTGTAGGATGGTAAAAGTGTTCTAAAATTGATGGTGCTGATGGTTGCACAATTCTGTGAATGCATTAAAAACCACTGACCTGCACACTCTAAATAGGTGAATTGTATGGTATGTGAATTGTATCTCAATATATAATATATAATTAGAACTTCGAATCTGGGGCAGTGTTTTGTTAATGAGAAAAAATGAGATAATTTTTGGGTGACAACCATGAAGTCCCTGACAATCCCAGTTTCCAAAGAAGGAATAGAAAAAAGTCATTGGCCAGCATCCTTTTTATAATTTTAGAATAGAGAGTTTACAAGCATTTAAGAAAGAAGGTTGGTAAGCATTAGGAGCCACTATAAGTCTATGCTATATTAACACCATTTTCCTTTCAATGGTTTTGTTAGGTTGGGAAAGATCTGCAGACACAATCCACCCTGATTTCACCTAATAGGATTCTACTGTACTGAAACTATTTTAAAGATGAAGTTTCTGGCTTGAAGAATATCTCCTTCTAGATAATACTTTAATGAATACCAAAAGGAGCCATGGATCCTGCTTCATCAGAAGAAACTTTTTATGGCTTCCTGAGTTAATAGGAACATGTGTGGCCTACAAAAGGCTGGTGTGAGACTTGGATCGATGTAGGTGTGAGACTTGCATCTCTAACAGATGTCACATTTAGCTTTTGGAGTTGTTTAGTAGGTGACATCAGCAGTAATGAACAACACTAAAACAAAACATAAATTTGCCTATGATGAGGCCATATAATGCTAACTGTTACCAAAACTGCAGGGACAGAAATCAGCTTCAAGAGAGAACACATCTCTCTCTCTCTCTCTCTCTCTCTCTCTCTCTCTCTCTCTCTCTCTCTCCTGTCTCTCTTCCCCCACTCCTGATTCTCTCTGATGTCACTGTATGGATTAAGTGTGAGAAAAAAAGCAGGTGGGAAGATATAGACAAATATGGCTCTCAGCCACAGGGAATAGGGATTCTAGAAGGAGGTGCTGGAGTTCATTTGTCCTGGCTCACTTGGGCCTGTTTCATCTTTTCCCAACTCTGTGTTCACTGAAGTCAGTCTGGCAGCCTGAAATCATCCATAGTGGGAGGATACACCAGAAAAATTGGCAAATGTTACAAATTTGGCCTTTATTTCTCCTGGAGAGCCTGTTGTTAAGCATTTACCAGCATGGCTCTGGCAAGTCTCTCAGTGCTGGCCAACTAATCACAGTGTGGAACAACAGGACATATTGTCTCTGAATGTCAATAGCATGCAAGCCACAGCACAAAGACAACAAGATGAGAACTGTGGTGATACACACTACAGGAAGCAACACCCACATCCACTGTGAAGAACACGCTGACTTAGAGACAAGGCTAAAGGAAAACGTAGCAGTACTTTTACTATATCCAATTTAGATGCAAGGTACATATTCTGGTGAAATGGTTTAGTTTTTGACACATAATTATAGGAAGCACTGTATTAGTTAAGTGTTCTAAATTTCTTGATTCCTTAGGAACAACTTTGCATAGGTACAGAATTCAAGAATCCATTTACCTATATTCCTTGGACTTTTTTCCTCTGCCTCTGCCTCACACAGTGGCAGCATGGCATCAAAGACAATGTCCCCCAATAAGAGAACTTTTCTCATAAATCCTGAGTAAATAAGTGACACAATGTTCGGATTCATGGGAATAGGTAGAATAGAAATGAAAAGTAAATATACTCAAAATAGATTCTTGTGAAGACTGCAAATGCAATTAGGTGGACATATGCTCCTACTGTAGCCATGAATTCCAAAGGAAAAACCAACATCAGTAGAATTGGATTTTATTCCCCCCAAATGCAGTCAGAAACAGCATGATCTGCTTTCTATGGAAGCATCCAGAGCCTTCTCTTATGGAAAGGCAACATCTGTTTTAAGAAGTCCTTTGAAGAAAAACTACATAAACATGTGGGAACGGCGTGTTATATACACTCCCTTGCTTAAAGAGTTGCCAGAGGAAGTAGGGAATCGAGCCCCCAAGACAGAGGGCTGAGGCAGCAACACCAATTTCAGCCTCTCTGATGTTTAACATATCAGGAGAATGGAGGGAAATAAAGTTACGACTGGAATCAATCTTGCCACTTTCCTGGCATGATATCAAAGGTTGCTTAGGTGTAACTTTGCAAATGAAAAATTAAAATTTAGGGGAAGAATTTGGGAGGAAGGATTTAAAAATTTAGTTGAATCTTCCATACACAAATCTGTCTTCATAATTAACCAAGAAGAAAATTTATCAAGTCCAATATAACATCGAATCTCCTAGGCCAGGGCAATCTGGGGTCCTTGGATAGAATTCAGAGAGTCTGTGAACTTGGATTAAAAAAAAAAAAAGACAACTTTATTTTCACTAACCTCAAACTGAAATTTATCATTGCCTTCAGTTATGAATGCAGGCAACAAACTGTATTGACTGTTCCTATGACTCCTCAGTAACAGAAACCACAGATACTCTTTTATCACATTGCAGTAGTTACAGAACTCTCCATATATCACTTACCTTCATGCCATTTTGAAATTGAGATAATGATTCTACTTGCCACTATCTTATGATTTAAATATCGATGCAGAGTCTACACATTTATGGCTATGTCAAAAATTTGGTGTTTTAATAGTTTGAAAATTATACTTCAATATAATTGGTTTCCTTTGTGATTACATGTAATTCTTTGTGTTTTAAGCATTCTGAAATATCATCCAGAGAAAGAGTCTGTAGGCTCTTTTAGATGGCTTAAGGTGTCAATGGCTTATAAGTTAAAAAGACAGAAGTCAAGAGTCGTGTGGGCAATAAGTCTTTCCTGAAGGCCATTCTTCCTGTGTGTTGGAAGAGGAAAAAAGGAGAGTCTTGATACACCATTCAGTTATGATCTCCATTTAAAGTTTGAAGACAAAGATGGTTTATACAATATTCCTACCCTTACAAAGAAAAAAAACACAATGAAATAAGAAGAGTAAGACTCTAAATATACAAGGAAGTGAAAGGTAGGGAGAATTACAGTAAGACCATTTAGAAGTGTGAATCCCTTCCTTTTCTGTCTAATCAGATAATTCTGGGTCACAGAGTTCATGTTTGAGAGGGAACTGAGGACAGGGAAGCTTCTGAAGGCCAAAGCTGTGAGCAAGAAGCCAGGATAACTGTGGTTTGTCAACTCTGACATTACGTTACCTTCCTGTGTGATCTTGGACAAGTGACACAATCTTTGGTGACTCAGCTTCTCCATTTTCTTGGCCCCAGGTTCCATTCAGCTGGCTATGCAGAGGTCCCAAGATAAACAGCTTACTGGAAGAGAGACAGCACTGATGACTTTATAAAAGAAAAACAATGCCAAGGACCTGCCTCCAGGCCTCCCATGATGGCTCCATTCCTACCTTTGCTCCCATCCTTTGTCCTGCCTGTAATCCTGGTTTCACTCCCAGCTTGGCTTTCCATTTGCTCTTGGCCCACTGTCTGTAGCAGTCAGAGAACATAGCTCTATCTTAAAGGCCATTCTGTGGGCAATACCAAAGAAGGGACACATGTCTTCAGTGCCATTTTATCTTTGCACAGTGTTTTCCTCCCTACACTCTCCTCTCACTCCCAGCAAAACCTACAATCAGAACATCCAGTGACACTGACATGAGGGTCTGTGTTTCTAAACTTGGGAAACATAGGAACTCTCTCTAAAAGAAAAATGATTCTCACTTCCTTCCAAATAAGTGGATGTCAATTACCAGTGCAAAGGAGTTTCGACTTTATAACACTAAAATCCTACATGACTGCAGAAATAAGAGCACAGTCGAGTGAGAATTCCCCTGGGTCTGCAGACCTCTGAGAAACACTAGTATACAGGCTTGAACACAGCTTTACGTGTTCATCTTTCAACAGTTATTTGATTTTGACAAAAATCAAAGTTTTAAGCAAATTGGGTGAAGCTCAGGCAATGAGATTTTAGGCATCAAGAATTGGACAAGAAGAAGCAAAGGCAAACTGAATTCCTTTGGACAATCTTAGATTATGTGACATAGTTAGTCAGCGATTGTGCCTACTCCTAAGACTGGCCTTGGTGAACTTTCTAGCTAAAGCAATTCAGGTAACCTTTTCACTATATTGTACTGAAAGAGACCAGAGGACTCCTTACCTGCCCTAAGGACATGGCAAATTACATCTGTTCTCTGAAAGAAAGAGCAAATGTAGTATTGGTTGTCAAAATCCCTGTTGTGCAAATCAACATTTAAATGGTTTCTAAAGATAATATTTTCAGTTTACCCATTGGATCTTGGGAATAAATTCTGACATTATTAACCAGAAATCGATCTTGTCAACCACCATCCACTTTTAAATAATTGGCTTGGAGATTTTTCCAGCCCATCATATTTTCCAATGTGCATTGCAGCAGAGCCAAAATATTTTTGTTATATTTTTATTATATTTATAATATTCTGCTTCCCTTACATTTACATTTATTTTCCATTTTTAGGTATAAAACAAGTTTTCCCCCATCAAATTAATTTCCATTAATTGGATTTCCACCTGTGTGTCAGACAGAGGAAAACGTAAGTTTGAGCACAATAGTGAAGCCCTTCCAATCAGAACAAAGGGAAGAAAGAGAGGCAAGAATCAGAAAAACAAGAATTTACTAAGGTAAGACTTCTGCTTTCACTATAATGATTTCTGAACTTGGCTATCTGGGACCCAGGCTTATCTAATGACCACATTTATAGGCCCTATGTACTCAATCATACCCAGCTATACTTCTCCAATGCTGCCCCATGCTCTATTTTATGAGGAAAGGAAAGCTTTCTGCATTCAGATAACTAAAATTATCTGGTAGTCAAGACAGTGCCCCTCCCCCTTTTTTACCCCACTCACTAGCAGATGGACATATATCAATAAGGGATAAGGAAAGAGACCATGAAGTAGGCCTACATGACTTTTAAGATCCTGAGTTGTACCTCCTATTCACAAGCCAGAGCAAGAGTCTTGCTCCCAGGTGTTCCATTGAATGGACAGCTAGTTATGGCCTCGGCTCTGCCACCAACTCACTAAACAGTCGAGACTTCTGGGGGTAGGCCAACAGTGCTGAGCCCAAGGTGGGCAGGTTTTGGATAACTATGGCGTGGAACCAGTCAGAAATTAATTCAGGGCCCTCTCGGGAAGCCATAGGTGTGTGTGCTTTCCATTATTAAAAAATCTACTTGTCCCCTTGGTATCAAGATGAAGCTGAAGTCAGAGTTTGGGCATCAACAGGCACATGACCACGTTCCTTGGAATGTTTACCCTTGGGCCAGAACCAATTCACTTTTGAAACCCAGTTATTTTGGATGAGAGAAATCTTTTTGTGATCTGGAAATGTTTTGGATTCCATGAGCTCCCTCCCCAACAAAATGCAATACATATATTCACACATTTTTTTTTTCTCCAAATACCTGAAAGGTAAAACATTGTCTCTAACCACTAATCATTTACTTATAAATTGTATGTTTAATGGGAACTTGAATTTACCTATTCTGGATTCACTGAGATTCATTGCTCTGGACACATCAGAACAGATGTGAGGAGGGTCATAATATCAAAGAAACATTTATACTTGTGAGTTTGTTAGGCTTAAATCAAGTTGTATCAACAGTAAACTGCCTATAAACCTTAATTCAGTAGACTTCTTAATTTTTTAATAAAATCACATTCCCCTCCCACATTCCCAACTTGCTACCAAGTACATAAGTATAGTAAGAACTGATACCAGAAAAAAGAGAAGTCTCAGCAGAAGCTTCAAGCTCAATAACATAAGAAGAGGTTTTCCTCAAACAAGCATGGTTAGTGCCGAACCGTATAGACTCTGTTTTATCCAGTACATGCACACCTATACTAAAGTTTAACAAATAAATTAGGCACAGGAAGAGATTAACAACAATAACAATTTCATTTCATATACTAAATAATGTCAGATACTAAATTACCATATGTAATGAAGTATATTTCTAGATCTTCCATCCTATTCTGTTGGTATATCCAACTACTTTGAGTTTGATTTCTCTCTTCTCTAACTTCCTTTCTGTTACAAGAGCTAAAGATTCATGATATTTTAATATAGAGACTATTAGGGAAAGAAAATAAATCATTACCATCCATATGCTAAATAACTGCTCAGTCAATAAAAATTTTGCTATTGAAAGCAATGGTGATTTTTCAGCGTGGAATGTTCCTCATTTAAAACTTTAGATCTGGGGGCGCCTGAGTGGCTCAGTTGGTTAAGCGACTGCCTTCGACTCAGGTCATGATCCTGGAGACCCAGGATCGAGCCCCACATCGGGCTTCCTGCTACGGCGGGAAACCTGCTTCTCCCTCTCTCAGTCCCTCTGCTTGTGTTCCCTCTCTAGCTGTGCTTCTCTCTGTCAAATAAATAAATAAAATCTTAAAAAACAAAAACAAAAACAAAACCTTTAGATCTGTTGTTAAATTATAATATCCCTGAAATTTTCTCACATATAAATAAGAACCCAAGAAAAGAAATTAAGTTCCAATCAGAATCACTCTACAACAAAACTCTTTTGGAAGTAAAAGTACCCATTGGTTGTCCATTTAGTTTTATGTGAGTCTTATATAAGTATTTTTATGAGTCTGATCTCCCATTAAGACAGTAATATCACTCAGGTTATTCTTAAATTTTTGTTTGCCCACCTTAAAACTTGTCCAAGAGTTCTAACTAGTCTTTCGGAAAGACCAACTCAACCAGGCTCAAAAACTTTTATACTTTATCTAGAGGGGGGAAGATTTGCTCTCTAAATGTTAGTACATCAAGACAAAAGAATCCCCTTACTCATCTATTTCAACTAAGACAATTTTTTCAGTTCTCAGAATTTGAAGTTAATATGTTTTTGGAGTTGCTGTGTGATTCAAGTAGTGTTTGCAATAGTTTTATACTCAGAGAGGTGGAGAGGTAGGATGGAGAATTTAGATCAAAGAAAACAACAAACAACATTATGTTAAATCAAGTATAAAGAATCATTTTAAATAGTATTCTCAGAATGCCCACAGCTAGATATGTTTCAGTAGAAAAAAGTTCATAAAAATGGATATGAGATTCTTGGATAAACATTTCTGAAGGATTTTTTTTTTCAGCAACTTGCAAATTTGTCTTTGGATTAACTGTCCTCTAACCAGGCAAATTATACACACAATGACAAGAAGAGATCTCGGACAATGTTGTATATAACTGAGAGGCAGAAGGAATGTTTTCAGGCAGCAGTCATAATCTTTCCTTGACTGCTCATATCTGCTTGCTAAAACTCACACACATCCCCAGGGTGCTGGGGTTTGTAAACATGACTTGATAATGACATGCCAAATAATATGAAAATGTGTCTGTCATCCACACCCAAAACCCTCCAAAGAACATTTAATATTTTCAGACTGTGGTCAGCATGCTTTTTGGGACTATTTGTAGTCCTTTAATGGAAAGTTAAATGGGTTCTTTATTAAAAATGAATTCCTGAGCTATCCTTGCCATAAACCACAAGGTCAAGTTTGAAGTCAAATGCTATAGGAATTGAGGTTGTTTCTTGCATGTCTGATAGGAAATGTCACAAATTCTACGGACAAATTATTTACTGAAATGAGCATATAAGTAGCCAGATAGGTATTTCTTAACTTTTGCAGACCTAAAAACTTTAAACGCGTTTAGGAGTCAAAATAAAACTGTGACATTTCTGTCAGTTCTTGATATTCAATAATACTCGTTCATCTTTTTAGCAACACAGAATATGGAGTTTGATAATGAGAACAAAAGATGTAATACTTCTTAGAGAGTGAAGTTTAAATGCGTCTGAAATAAAAATTATTAATTTGATAAGTTCAGTACTTTTCTGTTGACCAAACTCAATAGGATTGCTGCAAGCAGAGGATATATGATAGGAAAAGATACCCCACTTGAACTCAAAGAGCCTTTCTCTAAAATAAAATACTTACAAAGTCATTGAGACTTATGAGAATTATGTACATAATAAGCATCTTCAATGTAAAACTATGGATAGATCTACTCCTAAACCAAACAACAAATGAAACAGTGAGGCTACATGTTATAAAAAGGGAGAAATAATGAGAAGAGAAAAGGGAAGAAAAATTTGATGTTGTCATAAAAACAAGTTGTATACTTTATTTCTTTATTGTCTGATTCCTGTTTCTTTGTATACAGTTGCTATGGAAAGATGCACATAATGACAAAGAGGAAAACTGACCCAACACTTGGATATAAATCACAGGAAGATAATTACCAAAGGTTGATAAAAGAATGAAGTTATCAATTAAATAAAAATGACAAGGAAGTTCCTTGGCCCTTATACATTAAACTCATTAAATGATATAAAATTAATTAAAGGGTATTTATGAAGTCATATTGCCTTAAATCATCACTTTTTACTCAGAAAATTGTTTTTATTTTTGCATAACCAGAATGAAACTCATCAAAACCAAAATCACAATTATTTCAAGAAAAAGCCCATCTAGTTACAGATTCTTTAAAAAAAAAAAAGGTCTTTGCTGAAGTAGGAAAACTTCGCATTAGAATATATGCTAATGAGAACAAAGTCCTTACTTTGTTCACTGCTGTGTCATGGCATCTAGAACAGTTCCCAATAAACACAAAACATTCTTGGCAGTCCTCTCTTACACAGAAGTAATAAAGAGCAAAATAGTAAACTTTTCCCCAAATACAATTGAATTAATTCTTATAATTAAAAGAAACAGTGCTTATAGGCTGGAAGAAATTGGAATGCAGTCAAGGAATTTGGAAGGTGGTGTTGGTTAAGTGTTAGTGGACACGTAATTAAACTACTGAAGATCCTCAAGCAGCTGAGGTGTGAATGGATGAGTCTGGGTCCTCTCCTATCGCCGTTTATCTGTAGATCAGAGCCAGCTTCCGAGACAGGCAACCTGCACAGCTCCACCAAGGCCATAGAAGACCCTATGCCTGGTGCAGTGCTCTGCTGTCCCCCTGCTGAAATTCCTTACTTGGGTACAAGGAGACCTGCATTATTTTATTATACGGGGTCCTGAAAATTAGATAGCTGGTCCTGCTGTACAGAGTTTCTAGAAAGCTTGAGTCAGCAAGAGAAGGATGCTGTGTGTATGACCAACTGTCCAACACGCAGAAGACAGCTTAGGAGGAATTCAATGAAAGCCTATATACTTTGAAAAGTTCACAATAGTACCAGCCTATCTTGTTTCTTTACATTTTCATTGCCTCCTCAAAAACCTTTATCTAAGGACTTGAGCTCTCATGGTGCATTTATTGGTCATCTTTGTGGCTGATAAAGTTGACAAATGACAAGTGACAAAAATAATCATTGAATTCCAAAGTCACAATAGTCGTTAGCAGGTAGATTTTTCTTTTGCAGCTCTCCAGAACCACTCACCCACCCCACTAAACATTTTAAAAGATTTTAATTTCACTTGGTAGGTCACTCTTTGTAATGCAGAAATCATAGTGCCCAAGGGAACTGTTAAGTCAGCTTCTTTACAAAATGAAAGTAACATACTGGGGATTTACAAGTCTCTAAAGTCTGAAAGCTGTAGTGAGACTCTACTGTAGACATTCCAGACACACCGCCAACACTTGTATTATACTTCCTGTATACACATAGTTCACGGGAAATGTCCTTCAATACATTAAGACATACAATTTAAAAAAGAAAAAAGAAAATAAAAAACCTACTATTTGTCATGACTTGAGTTCTTTACACAAGATTTTATCACTAAAGGAATATTACCACCTCTTACATTTAAATCTTAAAGACATTTACAATGCAGTAGTCTGGAGTTAAATCTACATCTTTACTCTTCTGTCACAAGATACAAGGTTGGACTAATCTATTTCGGACTGTAGTAAAAGGGCACATGGCATAGTTAAACTCACTCACTGGGTCATGAGTATATTTCAAGCAAATTATAAATCGTGTTTAATATCATCATCATTTGTACGATATGTTTGCAAATTTAAAACTATCCCAGAAAAAAGAAAATCCCTAAGACTATTCTAAAAGCGTATTCGTTTAATTCAAACTAGAACCAGATATATTTGGGAAAAAGTAATTTCATCAAATTCATAAAAAGGCCTTGGATTTGGGTTTGAAAGTGGTTGTCTTGGGATAGACATTTCCCATCTGCTCCAGTAGGAGAACTCTGCTTTTCTTGTTTCCTTGATCGCAAACTGCAATCTTTATTGTTAATTTAATTCCTGCAAGCTGAGGGAAACTTCTATGCCCAATACCCTGTTAGAGCCTTCATGTATGCATTTTAATTCCTATGATACTTTGAAGAACTCTTATCTAGGGGGCCTGGGTGGCTCAGTCATTAAGCGGCTGCCTTCGGCTCAGGTTGTGATCCCGGAGTCCCGAGATCAAGCCCCAAATTGGGTTCCCTGCTTGGCGGGAACCCTGTTTCTCCCTCTCTCACTCCCCCTGCTTGTGTTCCCTCTCTAGTTGTATTTCTCCCTGCCAAATAAATAAATAAAATCTTGGGGGGGAGAAAAGAACCCTTATCCATTCAAGCCCCTGTCTTGTGCCTCTGCCTGGAGTCTGTAATTGGACCTGAGTTATGCCATTTCACTGTTCTCATTTTCACATCTCTCCACTTTCCATTCTCCAGTCACCTCAGCACATCTCAAGAGTGATGCCTGCAGGAGCCACACTGCTACTTTTCTGACTTGTCAAGTGTTGCCCTGTCTAGAGGGCCCCCTTACCCCTCTAAGGTATCCATGGTCTTCTCTTTGGGCACCTGGTTTGTCTTTCTTCTTCCATGAATACTGTCCACATTTATATTCTTACTATGAATTCTTTGTGTAGCAATTCCCTGGGAGAAGGGTGAGAGCAAGACAGGTGAAATATACTTTTGAAACAAGGAAAAGAGCTAGAAGTGTGTGGCAGGTAAGAGGAAGGAATCAGCCAGTGTGGCTGGATTACAAAGTAGAGATTGAGGGGTGCTTGGGTGGCTCAGTCAATTAAGCTTAAGTGTCCGCCTCTTGACTTTGGCTCATGTCTGGATCTTAGGGTTGTAGGATCTAACCCTACATCTGGCTCTGCACTCAGCCAGGAGTCTGCTTCCTCCTTCTCCCTTTCACTCTACCCCTCCCCCCACTTGTGCTCGCGCTCTCTCTCTCTCTCTCTCAATAAATAAATAAATAAATAAATAAATAAATAAATAAATCTTTTTTTTTTTTTTTAAGTGGAGGTTGAGAAATGGGGACAGCACAAACCAAAAGAAGTGTTAGAATCAGAGTATTAAGGTTGTAGAGTGTGATTCTTCTTATAGGTAGTAGTAGCCAATGAGAGACTTATAGCATGGGAGGGGCCTGATCAGACTTGTGCTTCAGACAGGTCACTCTGGTGGCAGTAGGTAGAGGATGGATTGGATGGTGAAGAGGTCAACCAAGAGAAGAAGAATATATCATAGAAAGTTACCAGCTAAGTCAAGACTTTTAGTAAGACATAGCAGGGGGAATGGCCACAGGAAGTACAGGATATGGAATGGAACATTCCAGGTAGAAGGAACAGTAGAACAAAAGCTTCAGGGTAGAAACGTGCCTGCTATATTGGAAGAATGCTGAGGAACCCAGTGTGACTGGGTCATTGAGAATGAAAGAGAGTATGGCAGGAGATGAAGACAGGGAGCTTGAATGGCCAGAGCCAAAGCAGACAGGACCCTGTAAATCTCCATAAGGATTTTGGGTTTTGCATCTGTGTGCTTGAGGAAGCCATTAGAGGATTTGGGGTAATGGACTGAAGTGTTTATATTTAAGGTCTTAGAAGCTTCACTGTCACTGCTGTGTAGACAACTAGCTACAGGCAGGGTAGGCAGGGCAGGGAGACAGGCCTATTGAAGTATTCCAAATGGAACATTGGAACTGGTGGCTTGGACAAAGGTATAGCAGTGGAGGTCATAGGAAGAGCTAAGTGACAGGATTCGGTGACATGGTGGCTATGGAGTGTGGAAGAGAAGGAGGAAGCAAAGATGACCTCAAGAGTGAGCAGTTACCATTGGTGGTAGACAAGGTTCTGATAAAAACACAGAGAGCAGTGTGACAGCAACACATGAGATGCAACTTGGACTGCCAGATAACTGAATAAATGAGAGCTACAAGCTGGCCGTCATCTCTACCCAATTGTAAGACTATACCTCACATTATTGAAGAATTGAATGAATCTTTCTTTCTTCAAAAGTGGCCACAACACCCAATTTTCCCTGCCTCAATTTTTCGGGGCATTGTATATCCTTTTTTTTTTTTTTTTTAAAGATTTTATTTATTTGATAGAGAGAAACACAGCCAGAGAGGGAACACAAGCAGGGGGAGTGAGAGAGGGAGAAGCAGGCTTCCCGCCGAGCAGGGAGCCCGATGTGGAACTCGATCCCGGGTGTCTGGGATCATGACCTGAGCCGAAGGCAGTCGCTCAACCAACTGAGCCACCCAGGCGCCCCACATTGTATATCTTTTGATCCTTGAAACAGCAGCCCCAGAACCCCTCTCCTCACTCATTGCCTTATTCAGAATCTGGGATGATTGACTGCAACTTGCCGTATCTATGATTGGGCTTTGAAATATTATTTCCTTCTGGAGTGCCCGACATTCTAACCAGAATAAGCCATGTTATCAAACTGTTTTTAACCATAATTTTCTTAAAATAAATGGTTTCAAATATATTTTTTAAAGAACTGGTCATGTTTTAGTTTTATATTAAGTCACACACACAGACTTCAGTGAAAAACCGTTTCCTCAAAGTTACAGAAAGAGCCTTTGTTACAAGTTTAAATTGGAACTTTTTTTTTCACTAGCAGATGAGAACTCTGTGTTGCAGCCAGGATCCAGCTGTGCAAGTTTTCAACAGCTGGAATTATAATAAGCTTCATTCTATGAAAATGAGCTCATTACTCTTTAGTTTGTGCTTATGTTCAATGAATCCATAAAGGGCTTCACCATATTCGAGGAGAATTTCATGAAAGAGCATAAAGAACGTTTAAAACAAAATTTTAGATCTGGCAATATTAAAATGAGAGTATCTTTTTGCTCCCCCGCCAATTTGGAAGTCAGGTCTCAAAGCTGGGCAATGAAAAATGTTAGTGTCTATACGCTAAAGAAATACTCAGCTACATTTAGTATATTAAATATGCAACACTGAAATTAATGTTTAACCAATATTATATTATAAACCAATATTAAAATAATAAAATAAATCATGAAGTTTAATAATTATAATAGTTTTATTTTTATCACAGCAGTTATATTTTTAAGCTTGCCAGACACTATGTGATGCATTACCTCATCCTTTAAAACATGCATCTTAAATCATGTAGAAAAATGAAAAACTAATACAATTAGTTTTAGGGTTTTGGATTTTTTTTTTTGCTTTCATTCTAATGCTAATATTTCTGTGATGTGATCATATCCCATCCTTAAGCTTGATTTCATTATGTCTTCAGAAGAGGTTTCTGAGAACTTAAATTAAATAAAGTAACTTAAATATGTAAAGCTACTGAAAGAAAAAACAAAAAGCCCTGGTATTAAAAATGTACTAGAGGGGCACCTGGGTGGCTCAGTGTGTTAAAACCTCTGCCTCCAGCTCAGGTCATGATCTCAGGGTCCTGGGATCGAGGCCCACATCTGGCTCTCTGCTCGTCAGTGAGCTTGCTTCCTCCTTTCTCTCTGCCTGCTTGTGATCTCTCTGTCAAATAAATAAATAAAATCTTTTTAAAAAATGTACTAGAAGCAGGAACAAAGAGTGAAAGATCAATTCTTGGCCTGAATTTAAGTATGTCTCAATATTTTTGGTTGAACATTTGAGTCATTTAGGAAATAAGAGGGAATTAAAGAGTAAACTTACTAGGTTCTACAATTTAAAACTATCCACTTCTCAGTCAAAACATTTTCAATGTTCCATTTTTATATTCCTTTGATGTGATTGCCAAAAAAGCCTCACTGGAGAGACAGAGGACAGTGGACCCATAATTAAAACAATAATGGCTGTGAAATTCAAACTCTAGAGTATTTTTAGTATGAACTTCCCTCTGTGAAAATTGTAGAAAATCATAAATAACTCAGTTGGATTTTGATCAGCTGGGAGTGTTCTAATCGGCTCAAACTGATACCTTCAACCAAGTCCAAAGCTTCCATTCTCTACTAAATCACTGACTGCAGATCTATACACTTGAGGATGTAACCTTGAAATGAATGCACTTTTGTAAATGCCACTTAACAGGATCCTTCTACAAGCCACAGGGAGACGCCCCACACTGGTCTTCTTGTTAGATTTTCCCAAAGCTGATTTCCTCAGAGGGAAGGGAAGAGTGCCGTCTGGCATCAAAACCAAAGAAATTCCTGGGGTTTTAATCCCAAGCTCTACCTCTGACCACATTCAACCTGTAAATTTCCTCTGTGCAAGATTTCACGACATGGAATAATGTCTTCACTTGTGTGTGCCTCACAGAATATAAAGTCCCTCTGTAACAGGATAGCGTCTTAGGATATATGAAGGAAGGAGATTCTTAAACAGCTTTGAGCGCCACGACTAATTGGCCGGCCCCATCCCTGAGGAAAGATGTTATTGACATTATGTCTTAGATCTAGTTTACATGTTACAGAAGTGACTCCTATTCTGGAATATTTTGTTCTGATTCCAGCACCTGGATGCTATGTGATTCAAAGAAAGAGGCTTATTATTACCTTATTTTATTCTCGATTTATTAAAACATCAGACCTGCTTTTTTTGTGAGGTAAACTAAAATTTGCATCCTTGGGGCAAGCAGCCCATGAGAACCCTGAGTTATAAGGGCAATTCTCACTATTGGTTATGTTGCCGCTGATGGTAACTGCCAGATACTTGGGGGAGGCAGAGAACTTTTCAGACACAGAAAGCCTTTATAGCATTACCTGCACTAATTTAGATTATGATAACACAGCAGAAATGTCTTGCTAACGACCACCTGCTGACATTGCTAGCTTGCTAACCAAACAATATCTTTTATTGGCTTGCATGCAGCCATTTAGAGAAAAGATTATAGAAAAATTCATTAGTGTTTGGTCTAAAAGAAATCTTTCTATTTGGAATATGAAACATATTCATTTTTCAAAATACTGTATATTATTTGTACAATCTCCTCTGAGAACTTGGAATCCTAAATCAGCTTGGAAAGATGCTCAGAGACAAAGAATTCTCAGCTAATGGTTTGAGGTTCTCATCTTTATTCCCTGAACTTGTTTTGTAACCTGTCCTAATGTATGGAATGTACAAGACATGGGGAAGAAACCCACAGACTCATTCCAAAAACAAGAGCCAATCCCTTCACTAATAAAAAGTAATTATTAATTAAATCTATCTTTACTGGGAAGTCACCATATGCCATCAACCTTACTAGGCATTTAAAATATAGATTTGAATCAAACACAATCAAAGCTGTCATGGAGCTTAAGGTTTAACAGGAGATGACAAATAATAACTAATTATTAGCATGTTACATGGCATGATGGAGACAGACAGGGGCTGTGGGACAGTGCAATGGGCTAGGAGACCTAAACTAGCATCTAAACTTTCCTCTGAGGAAAGACCCCCTAAATGAGTTCAAAAATCAATCAGGGGAAAGTGTTGAGAAAGAGAGATGGGGGAGGGGATGTAGGATGATGTCAGAAGAATAGGAAGGGGCCATGGGAAGCCATAGAAGGGATTTAAGGGTTTAAGTATACATATATATCATATATCATTATATATAAATACATTAATATATATACATATGTATACCATATACAATTATATATAAATATATAATTAATATATAAATATATGTTCTAGAATATATATATTTGCCAATATATATTCTAGATCACACAGAAGGGAAAATACAGATAAGGGAGATGAAGTTAATTAGATCTGGAGTGTTAGTGAAAAGGCTACTGAAAAGTCTCAATGAGATATGGTCCTGGCTTACCCTAGGTGAATAAAATTCCATCCCAAGATGGTTGGAAAGGCTTGATTTTTCTTTGAGCTAAGCGAGAGTTTGGGACACTGAGTCGAAGTGAATCAGTAAGGAAACAGAAATAGCTACCTGTAAGCAAATCCCTAACACTTACAGGTTGGGATCTTAAGAATAAAACTTGCTTCTTTTTCAGTTTGGCTCAAGTTGGCACTGTTATTAACTGCCCTCCTGAAGGAAGAGAAACTTGCTATCTTGACAAAAATTGCAGGCAACATTTTTGATTAAAGAAAGCAGGATTTATTTTGATTGAACAACTTTTTGCTTTTTTTCAGTCTTGTCTTTGATCTGACTCCTGTCAGAACCTTTCTTTTGCAAGAGGCCCTGAATATTACAGGAGGCAACATCTGTAATTTGAAACAAAGTGGTCTGGTTTGGGCTAGTCATTACTTCTGAGTGACTTTCCAAAAGAGGGATGCCTCTATAGTAAATATTCCTTCCCTGCCCAGCTCTCACTCGGCCAGCATTTCTCCAATATCTCCTAAGGCCGCTTCTAACCTATGTTTAAATCTGAGCTATGGGTGATCCAAATGATTCATAGATATGAAACAAATCCAGTGGAATATAATTTCTGTAAGGGATTTTTTTTAATGTTTTTTTCTCCCCGCTATGTGCCCCAGAAGTTAGACACTCAACAGTCATTGAAATGAGAAAACAAATATTGACATAATTTCACAGACTTCATCTTTTGCCCAACATCCAGAGCTTACTGAACAAGGGAAGTACATTCTTTTTACCTTTTAAACCGTCCTCAGCATAGTCCCATTTCATTTGTTTTTACTCTAGGCAACCTGCACTATTCCTCCTCCTACAAAACAGTTGTAGGGTTTTGTTTGTGTTCTTTTTCTTATTTTATTCCCTCAGCATGGAGCTGTGCTTTTTGTCTCACACCTGTCACCCCCTATTCTATTCTCAATATGTTCACTACCCTTTCAGGACCAGCTCAGAGATTAGTTCTTTCAGGCAGCTTTTCCGAGGAGTGTCTTAGCATACCTAGATACACTCACTCCTCCTAAAAACCTAAGGCACTTTATCTCTCACTGTGTCTCCTTGACTCTGCCTTTCCTTAAAATAATTTATGTACTTATTCTATCTTATTGTATAATTATTTGCTGAGGAGAACCAAACCACTCTAAGTATTTCCAATAGAGGGAATTTAATACAGGGGGTTTATTAGGTATGTGAAGAAAGAGTTGATGAAATAAATAGGATAATGAGGCAAGCCAGAGATAAGCAATAGCAGAAAACCTTTACTGCACTTAGAGGTGGTGAGATAATGAGAGAAGGTGGCCGAGGAGGTATTGCCAGGATCCATAGCCAACCGGCAAAAAGCATGGCGGGGTTCACAGGGAGTGTAACTGTCTTAGGAACCATATCATCAAACATGACACAGCAGCAGCCAGACTTGCCACCCAGTTTCATCCAGTTCTTTCCCCCTTGACAAGGTCTCCAGTGCCTTCCATTAGCCAAATCTACCTGGAAACCCATTGACAGGGGAACCTAAGAAATGTAGCTCCAGGCAGATAAGCTGATCACTGTGTCATCAGAAAAAAAAAAATCAGTGTGATGACAGAAACCTTTATAGACCCTTCCACACCAGTACAATGCCTTACCCACAATCGTGATTCAATTGTATTATTATATTCCACTTTTAAAAGATTCTGTCTAAAGATGAAAATAAGAACTTACCCTAAAGCATTATTTAAACTTCACTTCTTTCTACATGTCCACCAGCCATCAAAATAATTTAAAAATATACAAAGCCTATTACTTACAATAAAATGTCATTATGAATGTGGCCCTCCACCTGTGCCAGTCATGGCTTTCTCGTTTTTCTTCTGAGACTCTCCTAGGTTGTTTGATTCACCAAAGCAGAGGTTCTAGATTTTGTTTCAGGCTTGAAACCCTGTGAAAATCTGATGAAACTGCCAATTCTCTGCTGGGATGGGGAGGCAGATGTACTTTCTGCTGTACATAGTGTCTGAGTGTTTGCATGGCCCCAAACCTGCCTGTAGTTCCTACTTCACAGAGAGCTGAAAGTCTTGATAGTCACCTTTCAATTAAATGACATTTAGAAAACAGCACACAGCATATACCTAATGAGACCCTGGTTTCCTGAGTGTGGACACCTCTAAGTAACCCAAACAGGTGACCACAGTTTGAAAAGACATGGTCTAGAGCTTCAGTAGTTTCTCAATTGGGGTCCCTCTGCCTCTCAAAAGACATTAGATGATGTCTGGAGGCATTTTTCATTTTCATGACAGGTTTAGGCACGCTGCTAGCATCTCGCTGGGAAAAGTCTAAGGAGTTGCTAAATATCCTACAATGCACAGGACAGCCCCCATGACAAAGAACTACCCAGTCCTAAAGGTCAGTTGTGCTGCAGCTAAGAAAACCTATTGCAGAGCAAGAGCAATTATATGCTTCTACTGGGTTCAAAAAGATCATAATAGCTCACAATGGAAGATATACCTTCCTTTCCTCTAAGAAGCTATGATGTGTGCCCCAAATAGGCACTTACATATGTCTGCATATTTAACTAATCAGATTTCACCTGTCTCTGAGCTTTAAGGTTCTTAATCTTTCATGTCAACTCTGCCACTGTACTTTTGTGTCTGGACCACAGTTCATTTATCTGTGAACAATGAATTTTTAGTATGTTAAAAGAAAAGCCATTCTTCAGCCCAAGAAGACAGGCATTCAGGAAAACATATACCAAAGAACATAAAAAGATATCCCCCAAATCTTAACTTTACAAAGATTAAGAATATGAACTCAAAGTACCTAGAGTATTCAAACACAAGTGTACTTTGTTATTTTTCCCAGACAGGTATGTGTCAAAAGCCCCAGACTAAATACTCTCAGACCTCAGGCCACACTCGTATAATTCCACCTCAGTGGTAATGAGTTTACAAAACTATTTCAAGGTAGGGCCCTTGGGTAAACTGGACCCAGGAAACCTATTCTGGCATTCAAGTTTGAAACAGGTTTACACTTCAAGTCTAGGTTGATCCTAGGGGAGTAGTTTTTCTGCTGGTGATATATCTGATGCACACACCTACTGAATCAGGCCCCATGTTGGCCTGTCAGGTGGAGAACCACAGTTCTAGAGACTATAACCTCCCATGGGGGATCTTGTCCAGAAAAGAGTCTGGACTGCAGTAGAGCTTCTCTTCTAGGGAAGGCCAACAGACAAGATTCCATCCATATTCCACTAACACTCTTAAACTTTGGATATGCCTTGGAGACCTCAGAAATTCTAGAGTTTCCAGACAGGTACATGCAAACCCAGGCTCCCAGCTAGACCTAGTGTCAGGCCAGCTACTGAAGATCCATTCCTTTGACTTACCCTAGCTATAGGCCCCTGGCCAACAGCAGCACCAGACCACCCTGGGACCCACATTACAAATAGACTCTCATTACCAGGCTCCTGGTTCACCTTTGTGCCTCATCAGCCTCAGACTGGTGTCGGCAATACCAGGTTCTGAGCAGATACCAGCACCAGATTGGTTCTCACGGACCCAAGTCCTGGGCCCTGTGGACCCAAGGTCCAGGTTGGCACAGGTGGATCCAGGTCCAAGAGCCATCACTACAGACTCAAGTGGCAGGCCCAAACTAGTAACCCAGGGTCTGGGTAGGCCCACGCCCACCACCAGTTCACAGGTTGTGAAATGAAGCCCGCATCCTTTAGCCTAGCACTATCTAAATTCGACAGCTGGCCTCCATATACCTTTTCTAATTTTACTTCCCGTTATCTCTTCCAATACCATGTGTTCCTATTTTTTTAATAAGTTTCTAGCTCTGTATTTTTTAATAATAGTTCCTCCTTCATCTGAAATTCCAACTCTAAATATCTTAAATGCACTTCTTTTTGAAATGCCCCTTCTTTCAAGAAGACTGACTTCATCCCACAGTCAAAAATATCCACTCTTCTTTCAGAATACCCTCTGAACTTGCTGTTTCACTAAAAACCTCTTTTGCCTCCTTACCCCCTGCATCATAACTATACATGTCCCTTATGGCTGATCCATTTCAGTATCCCTTCCAAAGCCTGCCAGCATGGTGCTTTTTATAAAGTGGGTGTCCCCAACATTTTGGTGAAGTCCTTGGGTAAAATATTGTTACAAGCCTGGTGCTCTGTATCTACAAAATGTTAGATTTATCTGCTGAGGTAAGTACTTTTTGGTAGTTGGCATTTGAAACAATAAAATGTTATGATAACTGAAAATCAAGTTGAAAACTATCATTAAGAATGTAGCATGTTTGGGCGCCTTGGTGGCTCAGTGGGTTAAAGCCTCTGCCTCCGGCTCAGGTCATGATCTCAGGGTCCTGGGATCAAGGCCTGCATGGGGCTTTCTGCTCAGCAGGGAGCCTGCTTCCTCCTATCTCTGCCTGCCTCTCTGCCTACTTGTGATCTCTCTCTCTGTTAATAAATAAATAAAATCTTAAAAAAAATTAAAAAAAAAAGAATGTAGCATGTTGGGTGGGCAGCAGGGAAGTTCTCTCACATAACCCACTGTTGGTTTGCATCAACTTGGCTAGGTTATTATTCAATCAGTTACTCAATCGAACACTAGGTTGGGTGCTGCTGTGACCTTATGCCACAGATGTGATTAATGTCTGTAATCAATCCACGTCAAGTAACAAGATTACCTTCAATAATCTAGGTGGGCCTGATTCAATCAGCTGTAAGGTCTCAAGAGCAAGACTGAGGCTCCCCTTGAAGAAGAAATTCCACTTGTGGAGAGGAGCACAGTTACAACTCAGGCTTGCACTTCCTGATGGCCACCCTGTGACTGGGGGCCTTGCCTAGCCATCATCCACAATCCTATATAATCCAATTCTTTGTAATCAATCAGTTAACCCGTCCTACAGGTTCTATTCCTGTGATGGAACCCTGACCCATCACCCATTATGAGACATTTTACCTCAAGTTTTTTAAAGGACAGTTGGTGATTTTATATGTATGCATGTATGTGTGTATACGTATTTCTCAGATATATATGTATGTACACACATTCACACACACATACACAGTACAGATCAAAACACTATGAGATATTTATTTTGCCCAACAAATAAGCAAGTTTGAAAATTTATTGCTAAATGTCATTGAGGGTACTATGAGTTAGAACCTATTTGACTGTTAATAAGAATGTAAATTGGGGTGCCTGGGTGGCTCAGTTGGTTAAGCGACTGCCTTCGGCTCAGGTCATGATCCTAGAGACCCGGGATCAAGCCCCGCATCCCCGCATCGGGCTCCCTGCTCGGCAGGAAGCCTGCTTCTCCCTCTCTCACTCCCCCTGCTTGTGTTCCCTCTCTCGCTGTGTTTCTCTCTGTCAAATAAATAAATAAAATCTTAAAAAAAAAAAGAATGTAAATTGATGCACCCTTTTTGAAGAGCAGTTTGGTCTAAAAAAAGTCTCAGGCCCTTTCATCTAAGAATCTTATGCACACAAATATTGGTGTACAGGTATTGGCAGTTCAGTGTTATTTATAATGAAGAAAATTTGCAAGTCACTTAAATGTCAAATGATAACTATATGGCTTTATCCTTATAATGGACTGTAATGCAGATATTGAAATTATCTTGAAGAACACTTAGTGATGTGAGAAAATGCTCAGGATATAATACTCAGTGAGTAGACTATGAAAGTATGTATGGTATCGACCAGGATTTGAGCAGACAAGCAGGACCAGTATCAGGTATACATATGAAGAGATTTATTACAAGGATTGGTTGACATGATTGTAAGTGTGAAATCCACAGGACAGACTGTCAGGAAGGGGTAATTCCAGGCACTGTGGGAGCCCACGGACAGATGCTACTGTTTGCAGGCAGGGTTCTCTCTCTTGAAAGCCTATTTGTAAGACCTTTCAGCTGATTAAATCAGGCCACCCAGATAATTCAGAGGGAACTCCCATCCTCAAGATTAATTAGAGACCTTCATTTCACTCAGAGCACAACTCTGTGCTTGGCTGCCTCAGTAGAGATGGTAGCCTAGCCAAGTGGCACATGAAAAGCTAGCACATACATACAATTGACCCCAGTTTTGTAAGAAGTAAATATAAAGATAAAAACATAGAAAATAAGACTGAAGAGAAATACCCACATATGGTGAAAATGTTTATTTCTGTATAGTAGGAAGTTTATAGAACTGATTGTTTCTCATATCATCCTGCCCATCTCAAAAAATCTTAATAAGTATATACAATATTGCTATTTGAGTCAGAAAAATATAGGATTTTTTAAATGTTAACACACTGAATACTCAAGGACATAAAAGCAAATAAAGAATAAATTGTCACTTATTTAATCAATACCTTTTACTATAAAAGCTGCTATTATTTAAATAAGGGATTTGATTGAAAAGCATCATTCATCATCTTATGGGCAATGACTCTTAAAACTTGGAAAGCCTTGCCTGACACAGGACAGGCCTGCAGTTCTTACAGAAAGGGACATGGGAGAGTATAGGACTCAACTGGTTTCCCCTGGGAGGAGACATCTCTCACATGGTCTCTTACTAACTCAGGGGATGTGAAGTTTCCAGATCATTTGGTTTTCAGTTGCTTAACTATTGATATCTTGACCAAATCTAGTGTGGTACATTGGTATTATCCTGTGTGTTGTGAGTGTCATGAGTAAGAAGAGGAAGACAGATTTTCTCTAATGTAAGCAAAATGTTTTTCTTGTAATAGAATTATTGTCATGCAAACCAGCTACAATTTCTCAGTGAATTCAAGATCACAAAACGTCACAGCTGGAAGAGATTTTAGACCAACTCCCTCTTTTGACAGAGGAGAAAGCCAAGAGCATGAGGAGTGAGGTGATTTGCTCAAGGTCACCCCAGTGATTTGGGACAAACACAGGGCTGTCATCCAAACCTCCTGTGTGATTTTACCAGGTCACCCTGCCTTATTACTATGACTTCTTTGGGTTAGAAAAATCACTAAGCCTCAAGAAAGCATAATAGTAACAAGAAAAAATACTGTTGAACCCAATAATTTTCCTTAATTGTAGTTATTTAATTTATGTAATTGTATTCATTGTGTTAAAAACTGTGCTGTCCAACATTGTAGCCACCAACCACATGGGGCTAATGTACTCTTGAAATTCATGTCTCTAGCATGACTGAGGAACTAAACAGTTTAAATTTAATTTTAATTGATTTACAATTTATACTTGATTAAATTATAATTAAATGAGCATAATTCATAATACATTAAATAAGTTAAAATGATTTAAAGTTAAGTTTGGAACAATGTGGATATATGAGTCTACTTTTGTAACTAATTTTAAGAAATCTAAATGAAGATCAAGTATTTCCAGTGAAAATTGGTATAGACTGCAAGTGTAAAATACACACAGGATTTCAAAGACTTAGTAAGTACAGAGTAAGAGAACATAAAATACCTTATTAATAACTTTTATATTGATTACATGACAAAACAATAATATTTTGGTTATGCTGGGTTAAATAAATGTAATAAAATTAAGTTCACTTGTTTCCTTTTTACTTTTTTCCGTGTGGCTACTAGAAAATTTTTAATGACACAAAATGATCCCCATTATATTTCTATTGGAGAGAGCTAATATAGAACCTCAATTTCTTTTAGATTTGTTATAAAGTGTATCTAAATATCTCTCTTGGACTTTAATTACATTGGGGCACAAATGAATACACTACTGCTGCTACTCATTCTGGATCCTCCTTTGTTAGTTTCTGAAACATATTAATCAGAGGTAAACACCTGCAATTTGGAATATTGGCTTTATGATGTACTCCTAGTGAAATAACTTGTAAGAAATTTTAGGGATTTGAGAGTAAAAAAGGAGTTGAAGGAAATTGTTTTTATCCAGAGGATCTATGTTGCTCTGCTGTTATCACACCACCTTGAAATCATGATATCAATCCTAAAGATATATTTTTAATTAGTGTCTTAACCACAGATGTTGTTTTATTGGTGAAGATGTGGAGGCTCTGAGGCTCTAATAGGACGTTTTGCTTGAATAATGTATTCCTTTACACCACCTTACCTTTTTGGTCTGGGTAGCCATAACAAACTTCATCATTGAATGGATACTGGGTTTCTTAGCATAATGTCATTTTCATAATCTCTTTATCCATGACATTTTAGGCATACAGTATGTCCCTCCTAATTGAGAGACAAATGTTTCTCTTACTGGGCTTTGATTTCTCTTTCTGCAAAAGAGCAGGCCCCCTCTGACATGTCCTCCCAACAGTATATCATCAACCTCCATTTCAGGCTCTCTGAAGGATGTCTTCACTGCCTCCCTATTTGGCACTCAGATGTTCTTGGGATATCTGTTATGGGCTAACTTGATTCCCCCTCAGATCTGCTTGTTGAAATCCTAACCCTTGCACCTCAAATATGACTGTATTTGAAGATAGGGTCTTCGAAGACATACATTAGGGAAAAAGGGGGTCTGATGAGTGGGTCCTAATGTAATATGACTGGTGTCATCATAAAAAGAGATTAGGACACATGCACACATAGAGATGAGACCATAAGAGGACACAATGAGAAGGCAGCTATCCTATTTTCAAGCCAAGTAGAGAGGGAGATCTCAGAAGGAACCCAACCTACCAAGACCTTGATCTTGGTCTTCTGGCTTCCAGAACTGTGAGAAAATGAATATTTGTTATTAAAACTATCCACTGTGTGGCATTTGTTATGGCCACCCAAGTAGATTAGCATAGTTTCCTTCTCAATCACCCTTAATTAAGCAGCCTTTCTCTGGACAACCATCAGATGGCATTCTATTGGATGTTACTCTTACTTGTCCTTGAAAGAAGTGTTCTTTCACTTGCCCTAAGGTAATAGTCATGTGTGCCTCAGTTTCCTCCACACTGAAATTCATAAGCACCATGTAGTCTACTTTTTAAAGTCAGACCATCCCATATATTTCCTCCAAATTTGATGAAAACCTCTCTACCCAGTTTTTCATGATGTGTTAAGCAAACAGAAAAGTAACTTAATGTTTACGTATTATACTTAGAACCTAACAACCAGCCCTAGGGAGTTTGAGAGGCAGTGGGTGAAGTAGAAGAAGCAAGGCCCATGCAGGATTATTGATCTAGGTTGAAATTTGGCTGTGTACTTATTCCTGCAGTGGCCTTGGGGAAGATTATAATCCTCCTGAGTCTTTGTTTCCTCATCTTTAAATTAGAGCTACTAGTTCCTCCCTCAAAGAGCTACTTTGAGAATTAAATGAGATAATGTATGCCAGGTTCATGAGGAATAGTACCACATTCATAATAATAAATATTAATCCCTTTGCCCTTAAGGGAATGAAAGTTCCTTTGAAATATGACTACAGATCCTTTTTAAAACAACAACAAAAATGTTTTATAGTTAAAGAGTGGGGAAGAGGAACATCTGTTTATGGTATCCTTTGGTGAAAGAACATTCATTTGTATTCTAGGGCAATGATTTAGTCCTAATTCTCCAGACGCTTGAATGCAGTTAGTTAGAAATGCATCATCATTTAACCTCTCTGGAAGGGAGGGGGTCCCTGATGAGCTCTTGGAATAAGGGCCTCAGAGTAACCATTTTCAAATTCTGAGTTCATTTTACCACATGACTGAATTCTGGAAGACTTGTTTGCTTCTTTCCTTTCCTCTTGATCAAAATAATAATGGTAATGCTTGTTTCACTCAGAATAAAATTTATGCTTAAGAAATTACTTATGAGAGGGGCGCCTGGGTGGCTCAGTTGGT
The DNA here is from genome assembly GCA_004023965.1 of Spilogale gracilis. NCBI lineage: Eukaryota > Metazoa > Chordata > Mammalia > Carnivora > Mephitidae > Spilogale > Spilogale gracilis. The sequence goes on along the minus strand of PITA01009553.1, from coordinate 50,654 downwards.
TAAGCAACTGCCTTTGGCTCAGGTCATGATCCTGGAGACCGAGGATCGAGTCCCACATTGGGCTCCCTGCTCGGTGGGAAGCCTGTTTCTCCCTCTCTCACTCCCCCTGCTTGTGTTCCCTCTCTGGTTGTGTTTCTCTCTGTCAAATAAATAAAATCTTAAAAAAAAAAAAAAAGATATTACTTATGAGAGGGGCGCCTGGGTGGCTCAGTTGGTTGAGCGACTGCCTTGGCTCAGGTCATGATCCCGGAGATCCGGGGATAGAGCCCCACATCAGGCGCCCTGCTCGGCGGGAAGCCTGCTTCTCCCTCTCTCACTCCCCCTGCTTGTGTTCCCTCTCTCACTGTGTTTCTCTCTGTCAAATAAATAAATAAAATCTTTAAAAAAAAAAAAAGAAATTAGTTATGAGAGGTTCCAACTATTATACCTAAAATACTCATATTCTAGGTATTTACACACATACTTGCATCTACCTACCAATGAGATGTACCTATTGCAATGGGAAATTTTCCACTTTCATATTAGATTCAATTCCACAGACACATGGGCACCAGCTGTAGGCAAGTTTGACTCGTGCTTCTGAGCAGAGAGGAGACAAACAAATAAACTGGACCCAGTCCTTACTCTCAAGTCCTGCCATGATATCACTATTAAAAATGGAATTTGAAAAAAAAATGGAATTTGAACTCAACACCTCACATGATTTTGAAGTGAACACTAAGCGTAGTATAATAGTTGCTTGCCCCTCACACCTCTTCTCTGGGTAACTGCTACTGACAAGACTGTTTAGTCCCCTCAGTTTCATTGAAATTGGGAAACTGTCCAGGCCGTGGCAATAATCTCTTAAACTGCATCTCCTCTCTGGGCACTGTGCTCCCTGCTGGTGGGACAAAACTTAGATGTTCAACCCTTCACACTGTGCTGCTAGGATGAAGGGATCTGCTTTAAATCCACACACTCTTCATAAAAGAAAATAGTCTATCCAGATGTTTTAAACAATAACAGCAGCAAGGTGATACTCCACCAACACAAATGACAGGAACAGCAAGTTCATTTATATATATATTTTCCACCAACTTTTCCAAGAGTCAAAGGAAACGTGACCCATAAAAGCACAATACAATTAGAATATAATCCTGTTAAATGCCAATATTTTACATTTCCTCCCTAAAGGCGTTAGGCCAGAAATAAAGTATTTTTATAAGAAACATCCCTTAAAGGAATTAACTAGGTGCTATGCATAATATAGAAATACCTAAAAGGGTTACTGTAGTTGAATTGGTGAGAATGACTTTGGATACTGTATTAGTAATGTGCTAGGGCTTCTATAACAAAATACTGCAGGCTGGGTGGCTTAGAGAACAAAAATTTACTATCTCACTGTTCTGTAGGCCAGATGTCTCAGATCAAACTGTCAGCAGGGTGGGTTTCTTCTGAGGATTCTCTTCTTGACTTGTAGTTGCTTTCTCCTTATGTCTTCGTGTGGTCACCTCTAGCTCTGTGCATGTGTCCTGGCATTCTCTTCACACAGGGACACTGGTCATATGAGATTAGGGTTCACCCATTTGCCCTCATTTAATCTTAATCACATCTTTAAAGGCTCTATCCCCAAATATAGTCACAATCCCAGGTACTTGGGGTTATGACTATAACATATGGATTTTGGGGGACACAATTTAGTCCATAACAAGCACTCAGGGCAGATCTCTGGCCTCAGCTCATCAGTGAGGACATTGTGGATCTGACATTCTGGGCCATCTTCATCCCTTGTTCAACAGTCATTCAGACTGACTGCATGGGGTGCCAGTGTGGTGATGATTACATTCTGGACATTTGGGTGATATGGGTAGAACCAAAATCAGATTGTGGCCTCCCCCTACCCCACTACAATGTATTTCTGCCTGAGCCAAAATAGGTGTTTCGGCAGGGCAACTGAAGGGTTTCTATAAAGATGGAACAGGCGAAGCTGGAAGAACAAGGTTTGCTTTGATAATACACATCAATGGCAGTTGCATTCTGTAGAATAGAGAATAGTGACCAAAGGAAAATTGTGACACTTCTCTCTGTACACTTTTGTCATTTAACAATCTAAGAGAATTTGGAAGTAGTGGATTAGAAGGTAGACTTCCCTGTCACACAATAGAAAAATGGCATGTTGGGCTGGCAGGCAGGGACAGAGCCTCCTTCGTTCCTGTATCTATCACCTGCCCTGAGACACATCCCTCCTAGGACCCAGAACAGACCTGAGAGCCCATCCAGTCCCACCTGTTTATTCCTATAGGTGAAGAAGCTGAGACTTCTAGAGAAGAAGCTTCCCAAAGTCATAAATGTGGAACAAAGTCAAGGCTGCACATTGCATTCACAACTCCAGGCCAGCGAGCTTCCCACCATGTCTTACTGCCTCTTGTTCTGAAATGCTCTGGTCCTGATGACTTTGTTTCTGAGGGTGTTCTGTCGTTAAACTATCAGCATACTGTTCCCGTTGCATTGTATATATGTATGCATATTCTAATATGGTACAGCATATACATATAATGATATATAATCTATTCTGCCCTCATATTTTATACTTTATATATTGACAGTTTATTATATGATGGTATATATCACAGAATACAATAATACAATTGTATTATATTGTGGATATATATTGCATTAGACATACGGTGTCACTGTTTTGTCAGGCTCTGCGTGTGTCAGGGGCTACCTCTCTGCCCAGCGCCCTCTCTGGCTCCTCATTAATTTTCCACTGCCCACCCTCACTAATCTCTTTTGCTGGATGATCACACAATTTTCTCCCTGTTGCCCTAAGAAAACCATGCCTGGTTCCTTGTCAAGGCCTTTTCTTGTCCATGATGCTTGACATCTGTTCTTTTCTTTGCTCTCCCTGTTTCTCCAGATTCTACTGATGACCTAATTCCTAACTGATTGCCTGTATTGGATACCACCCCACCCCAGCTTCCCCTGAACTCAGGCATGCTGTCCTAGTATTTTTATATTCCCCTGGGCTTCTGACCTGCACTTCCCCTGAAGTTCTCTCTTCCTGTATGCTCTGTCCTAGAATCTTGCTGTAATACAGAAGTCTTATTTGAGGCAATTTTATAATTAATCACCTTAACACATTAGAGAAAGTCAAGGAACTGGCTGAAGACACTTCTTCATGTTCTTTAATCCTAAATCCCATTTTCTAAGCACAAAACGATTAATATACCTTCACTGTAGTTTTCCATACTTACTAATTTTCTTTCTTCCTTTTTCATTTGAAACACTATACCAGTTTCTCCCAACCCAGTGGACCCAACCCAACAATTAACCTCTGGGTCCTCTATCCTTTGGTTTCATCCAATAACCAAGAATTGTGATCATAAAATCATCATATCACTGGCACATGGTCCCTACCAACTATAAATGCTTTAATGAATTCGTGGTTCAGGTGTTTGGAAACATAGCTAGTCTTGTGTTTTACATAGACACGATTTCCATTTAGTCACACTAAAAGCCTAACTTGGTTTCAGTACAAGCTATTATACTGAAACATTAGAATCATGACAGTGACTTCCAGAAGATCTAAACATGAGCACAAATCTGGGCTTACTTCAATCAGCGTGAAGTGGTAGTCTATCTAAATTTCTCATAAAAACCTTACAGACGTTTGTTTTGCTCATTTTTCAAGAACTGGGTTTTGGCACAGAGAAGACATTCTGAGAATAAGAAATTCAAGTAGATATTAATAACACATCTCACCCCAAACTTTCTTGAAATGCTTTTATACTTTTCCATCGATGATGAGACATGGCAATATCTAGGGTTAATCTGAGATTTAGTGGGCAGAGCACAGAATAAATAAACCCCATTGGCTGGGAAGCCCTTCAATCCAGGCAATGCGGCTTTGTTGGGCTTTGCTCCCCTGTAAAAAGTTGTGTATTATACTCCACTGGCTGGAAGTTAAATCTAAGGACTTTGTCTACATTGAAAAAGTTGAATATAGTGGGAAATACTTACCACTATGAAATGAAAAGCAAAATGAGCTTGACTCACCTGCTAATGTTCATTCCTTTGAGATATTTTTTTAAGCATACAATCCCAGTTATATTTTCCTACAAATTACCAAATAACCACAGAGGTGAGTGTGTGGTCTCCTGGATGCAGACCATCTGGGAGCAAATCTTGCCACTTATTTGCTGATTTAACTTCTCTGTGTCTCCATTTTTTTTCATCTGTAAAATGGAGATAATCCTAACACCTTCTTTTTCATTGCTGTGAGAATTAAGGAGTCAATATGTGGCTAGTGCTTAGAATCATTTCTGGCACTCGGTAAGCACTATATATACAAAAATTAATTGACATAAGTGATTTAATGGATAGTCTTACAATTTGCAGCTCTAATGAAGAATCTTATTGTCTTATTATTCTCTTACTGCATGACTGTGAAGTTATTCACCCAGACTACAAATTATCTGCATATGTACTAAAAGTAATTTAATGAATTAAAGTAGTGTGTAATGATCTAATGTTCTACATCTGGCCTTCCCAATAATATAAAACATTTAAAATAAGTGGCAAAAATTATATGAGGTGGATTATTACGGTTCTAGACCTTGGAGAGTTGGAGAGAGAGTGAGTCAAGAGGAATAAAGGCAATTAAGGACAGGGTTTGTCAATGACTACCAACAAACTCAGGGTGTCTATTTACATAGTACGTAACCTCAGACTCCACCACCACACGTTCTAGGGAACAGTTGGTTTCTCAAAGCCAGATTTCATGAAACCAGCACTGCAAAGGAACTTCCGTGGAAAGGCTGTTTGGGGCTGAGGCTATTGAATAACACCAACCTTTTGGGAAATACATTTGGGAAAGACTCTGATTCAAAAAATTAGAGAAACCACACTCTGCATATTTATTATTTTAAAGTCTGTCCCAGGGTGCCTGGGTGGCTCAGAGGGTTAAGTCTCTGCCTTTGGGTCAGGTCACGATCTCAGGGTCCTGGGATCGAGGCCCACATGGGGGGGGGGGGTCTCTGCTCAGCAGGGAGCCTGCTTCCTCCTCTCTCTCTGCCTGCCTCTCTGCCTATTGTGATCTCTCTCTCTTTGAAAATCTTTGAAAATAAATAAAGTCTGTCCCAGAGGGAAATCAAATCAAAGAGGAATTATTTTTATTAAATGAGATTCTAGAATTTGTTGCTAATTGGGGGCCTTTAAAAACAGTCACAGGATTGAAGGTTCAACATGAAATTCTTTTTTTTTCATCTGCTTTACCAAGTGCATGCATTTTGAACCACTCAAACAGATCACATCAAAAAAGATATTGAAGAAATTTGTTATTCATCATAGATGGCTTTTACAGAAAACACAGTTAAAAATCAGTTTTTCAAAGTGGATTTGGTGCTGAATGTATGAAGGGTATAAAAAGTATTTTGCTGAAATGTTTTCAAACAGAATGTTAAGTAGATGCTGTATAATAATCAATTTAAAAACTTATTTTTCAAGTAGTAAGAAGGTAATTGGCCTTTTCAAAATATTAAATCATTTTAATAACTGTTTAAAGATCTGGTGTGGGAATTCAAAAAACCAAATATCTGCCTATTTGACATCATATAGAATAAACACCTGAAAAAATTAATACAAATTTTACTTTTCATCTGGAAGTATATGTTCCCCTATGCATGAGCCCCTTCATGCCAAGTCATCTGCTTTATTCTTCTTCTTGGAGCTAGCTACTCATTAGACTTTGAGCATTTGAATATGTCTGTGCTACAGTCTTTTCATCTGTAAAACAATTATTTCTGTAATCTATTCTATATAATAAGTAATAAAGGTTACAAATTGCTTTGAACTGTTCAAATGAACCAATGTTTCCTAAACATATGATTATGATTATATCAGAACAAGGGAGGATAATCAAAGTCCTAATAATGTTTCTGGACCATGTAGCCAACATCTTCTGTGCACTCTGGTGCATTATTTATAAACATTCTGGAACAGAGAAAATTATTATTTATACGTACACACATACTTATATATTTATATCCCTCTTTTTTTTCCTTGAAGGATACTGGAATATGGGACTAGGGGGGATGTGAGGAGGCAAGCCTGGAGGGACTCAGAGCAAGTTAAATAAATCTGCATTAAAAATAGAGAGATTAAGAGCTATGGTAAAGATCCAGGAAGCTTTACAATCCATAGCTGGCAAAAACAAGAAAAAGAAAGATGACTATTTAAAATATGAGAATAAAATGCAGTGGACAGTGTAATGTAAACCACTCCTCTCATTTCCCATACAAATTTTGAGTAAAATCACTCTACTAAAATGGCTTGGTCTGAGTAGAGACTTCACTACAGCTGTGAAAAACTGTTGACACCCTGGGCACGAACGGATGGTGGGCAGGCAGACTAGTGCATATGGGCTACACTACAACACCTCCAAAGGTAAGCATTGATTTGATATCATACACGAAAAATCAGAGGCTCCAAAAGACCACATCACGTTCTCATTGTCAAGAAACAGAGTTGGAATTTGAATCAACTTCTCTCCCACCTATGTTCTTTCTGCTAATTATTTCCTACCCACTGTGAGATAACGTTCCCCACACTGAGAACTTATTAATTTGTCTTCCACTCCTCAAAGCCTACGGGTGCCTCGCACATGGTAAATGTTCAATCAAGCATTTGTCACTGATTGCAGGTGCCTGTGAATCATGGCGGTGCTAGAATGGGCAGTGTTGTCCTGCGGCTCTGCTTTCCACTGCATTCTCAGTACTTAGCCCAAGACTGGGCATCCAAGAAGTGCCACGAAAATGCTTAATGAGTAAGTTCTTGAATCAATAGTATCTAGCCCACGGGTCTTTTAATTCTTAACCACTTTTTTTGTAGTCCATTATTAAGGTGATGTCCTTCTAATGGAATAGTATAGAATGGTGGCTTTTCAGGTTTTTAATAACGTTACAGCTATGCTTAGATGGGCATTTTCATCCACAATCTACCTATCTCCACAATTTACATCTCATGACAGACCTACTGAAGACATGTGGCTCAGTGTTACACCTAGGGTACCTCATCAGCATGTCCAGCAGCTTTGGGCATTCAGAGCAAGAAGGATTTAGCAATAGATTCTGAAGTCTTCATGATCCAGTTGTTTAAAAGGGCCCCATTTTTTGCATGAACGTTACATTTCCATATCAAGATGTGTGAGTTTTTGCAGGATGCCTCACAGATTCTAACATGGGGCTCTTTCATCTGATTGCATGATTCATTTCAAAGAAAAGATTTCTGATTTCAGCCCGTGGCTTAGAGCCCTGAATGTTATCTCAGCATGGACATGTAGAACATAAGTGCCATTTCCAGCACCGTGTAACACAGCAGGATGAGTAGCTTGCTGACAGATAAGTTTCCCTAGGAGCAAGACATGAAATAAAACCTTTCAGAGTTTAAACCTAAGAGCTAGTTTTGCTTACCCTTAAGGAGTTAATGAGATGCATCCTATCATGTTGATTTGTCTGCTCCCACAACACCACGTACCATTTCTAATAGAATTTGCCAAAGGTGTAATTTCACAATTATCTGTATGATGCTGAGATGAATGTCTACCTCCCTGCACAAGATTATCACTGCCTGATTCTAAGCTGTCGTTAGTGGTTGGTTGTTTTCTTCACCATTGTATCCCCATAGCCTAGTACAGGGCTTAAGTACCCAATAAATATTGGCTACTCTACACTTGTAAATGGACAGGATCTGCTTCCCCAAAGAAGCATGATAGCAGTAGTTCTTTTTTTTTTTTTTTTAAGATTTTATTTATTTGATCGAGAGAAACACAGCCAGAGAGGGAACACAAACAAGGGGAGGTGAGAGAGGGAGAAGCAGGCTTCCTGCCGAGCAGGGAGGCCGATGTGGGCCTCGATCCCGGGTCTCTAGGATCATGACCTGAGCCGTAGGCAGTCGCTTAACCAACTGAGCCACCCAGGCGCCCCGATAGCAGTAGTTCTTAACTTTGCTTCAAACTTAGCCCTAAACCAACAGAATCAGGATCATTGACAATACTGGATTGAAAGCAGAGTCCTGGGTTCTAAATCAGAATCTCTGGGGGTTATGATGGCCTGGCAATTTACCCTTTTAATACACACGCCCAGGGGTATCATAGGTATGCTAAAATCTGGAAACTTACTGTTACCTAGTTCTTTTATTTGATAGCATAGTGCACATCAAAAGGAAGATTTTCATTTTAAGTCTGTGATTTAGGGCCCCAATCTTATTTGGTGCCTATAAATTGAAGGCAAATGCCACCAAAGAAAGACAAGGCTTCACCCAACACCACGTGTTACTTCTGTCTGTTTTACTTTAAGATAGCACAAGTTCTAACAAAAAGCTGTGGCTGAGATTCTGGAATTCTCAGTCTTTGGGGACAGACATGTAATTCTTCCCATCATTCAAGAAGCACCTGGGACAAATCGTTCCAAGCCAAGCGTGTATGTCTGATGTGAAAAGCACACCTCTAATTAATCATCTTGTTCCCAGCTGGCATGCTCTCCCTGGAATTGCTGCAAGCAGGACTAAAGGCCCATTCCCACCTGTTTTCCAGGCACATAGGATTCATTTAAATGGCCTACTAATTTTGTCCCTGAGCTTCTTTTCTTAATTTGGTTCATTTGTTTATTTTTGTCAGATCATGAACTAGACACTTCACAATCAGGTAGCTGTAATGGGCAAAATGTTGACTCATTTTGTTAGACATCGTGAGAGGTGGAAAGTGTTTCCTTTATTGAATTTGAATTATGGAAGGTAGGGTGTTTCAAAACAGAAAAATAACCATATTGCTTATAATTTGTGCTTCTGAAAAATGATGGTTAATAGCCAGACTAACTCAAATAACACCTTGTTCCCACTTGCTAACGGTGAATTTCCAGCAGGACGGCTTCACAGAGTAAATCTAATGCACTCTTCTGTTCTCCTTTACCTGTTTGGCTATATTTCGAGAGCATGTCTCGTTTTTTGAAAAGGTTTTCATCCATGATGTTCTCCCTTAAAGACCAAAATAATTTTTGTTTTTTCTTCTCAGATCTTAAACCAATCAAATTATTACTATTGCATGGAGAACTCTTTATGCTTTAATGAATTCTTTATCTTAGGGTAACATGTTGGGTTTTATGCTTCAAAAGTTGACAAAAAATGAACCTCAAAATTAAATCTACCCAAATGTCCACTGTACTTAAGGTGAGCTTAAATATTGCCATTCATCGTCATGCTAAAAAAAAAAAAAGTGCAACCTTTTGTGGCATTTATAGTTCATTGTCTGTAAAGCCTATTTGAATTTTCTGAAAGTCTCCCTTGAAATAGCAATCCTGAAGACTCTAGCAAGAGCTTTCCTTGTAGGAGACACATCCTCTGTGGACTGACTGGCTTAGTTTTCCAGCCCCATGAATACTTGGAATGAGAAATCTCCTTTTTCTGGAAGCACTGTGCATAGAATGGTGCCAGCCATAGATAAAATGTTCCCGAAAGTGTGAACAGAGCCTTAGTTATATTACAACATCTCTGCCTCCCAATCAGGTGTCAAACCTGGCAAAGAAACTTTACTAGAATGAACACATTCTCCGGTATAACTAGGCTAAAGGAAACCAGCTGTCACAGCTAACTTACCATGTCCCAGAAGTAGTCACTGTTGAAAACCAAGGAGATGTCTGTAGGTGGATAGTTAAGCCAATTTAGAAGGAATAAAATGACTGAGGTAAGTGCCCACGTCTCTTCTAATAGAATAAGGAATTTGTGCCACTGATATGAAATAAGAAATACCTGAATAATTTAGAAAATTTTCTCATGTCTTTAGATTGAAAGGTAAAGAAACAACCTTAAAATGTGAAGATGATAACAGACCCAAATTAGCACTTCACAATCACACACAAACACAAAGTGAACACTTTGTCACCTCAATCAGTACAAGCACAGACTATCCCCTTACCTTCAAAAAAACCTTTCCCAGTTTCCTGCCAGGACCTTCATTCTTGGTGGCAACTTCCTACATGGGAGGCTCTCAAAATATGAGCCCTATAACAGCAGTAGCTCCTGGGAACTTACAAAGAATACAAAATTTCAAGTCCCTCCCCAGACCCTACAGAACACACAACTCTGGGGTAAGGCTTGGCAACCTGTATTTAAAGGAGCCTACTAGATGGCTCAGTCAGTTAAGCATCCAACTCTTGCTCTTAGTTTTAACTCAGGTCATGATCTCAGGGTCTTGAGATCAGGCCACATGTCAGGCTCTGTGCTGATCATGGAGTCAGCTTGGGATTCTCTCTCTCCTTCTCCCGCTAACCCAGCTACGGTATGGGTGCTAAAAAAAAAAAAAAAAAAAAAAAAAAAAGCCCACCAGGTGATTCTGATGTTCACTAAAATTTAAGAACTACCATGTCAGGCCATGTGTTGCTCTGACCTTAATTGCAATTTGCTTTATTTGCATTTAGGGAATTTCTCACTGTATAAGTAGCAAAGAGAGAGCTAGTCCACCATTTAGGTGGCTAAGAGATGGGGTCATAATCCACTCACTTTGGGATCTTAAGAATTGCAAAATGTAAACATTCTGCTGCATCTCCCTCCTTATTTTATTAATTTCTCCACATGATTTTGATGTCAAATAGATGCTTTCCTGCATTCACAGATTCCACACATTCTAAATTTTATGACTAACAATACTAATTTCCACTCATCGAATTGAGTAAGATTTTATCTGTTTCTTTCCAGTGGTTCCCAAGTAACAAATTCTTAGAATGACATTTCTATTATGATCTCAAAATTTTCTTCCCATCACCCAGCCATTAATTTTACTACATATGTATTTATAGCCACAGTTATTGATTTTGGCATCATATTAGAATCATATAGGGGAGCGTTAAAGAAAAATCCTGATGCTGGGAATGTAGTCCAGATGAATTAAATCAAAATATCTGGGAGTGGGATTGAGGCATAAATTTGTTGTTGTTGTTGTTATTTTGTTTCTGTTTTTTTAATTTAGAGCTCTTAATTGATTTTGGTCCAGCTAAGAGTTCAGAACCACTGTATTATAACATATATATGTATCCAATTTTGACATCTTTATTATCCTCAGAAATTCGATTCAGGATATGGTTGCACAAACAGCTTGTATCATGTACTTTTTAATCCATTAAAACACTTTAAAAATCCATATACTTGTTCAGGCAAAAAAAATAACTAAACATTTTTTTTTCTTGGAATTCAATATCCGCAAAAGTTGACAATGCCTTATCTCCACGATGGTAGCCTCCTGAAAGTATGATTTTTTTTTTAAGTGAAATTCAGTATTAAGAGTGGAGAAATAAAAACATGCATAGAAACAAAATTTTGTATTTTCATTTATTTACAACTTGTTTCTGATGCAGATTAGCTTCAAAGGACTATCTCAGAAAAGCTGAGTGCTACGATGTGAATATATTCATCTCAAATAATGTAAAAGAAAATACAGAGCAATAAGCTATGTGAGAATAGAATCTCAAAGTCAGTCAAAAACAGCAGCTGCTTATCTGAGAGTTGACAGATATCTGCTTCCCGACACTTCCACAAGGCTTCAATCACTTTTACGATGTATTTTTTAAAAAATACAATGGAAAAGAGCTTTCATTCTTACCAATGCATTTACACTACATAAAATCATGGGTAATCATGCCCAGAGGAACTCAAACATATAAAATGTGGAAACTTCAAACTTAATCATACCATGCAGCAAAGAACAAGCAAACAGCATCAGAGTCATGTTTTCCACGGAAGAACAAATCTGACTCCAGTGGATTTATATTAAGAAGCCAATACAGTCAAAAGAAATGAAGGAACACAAAGCATTTTTATGGAAGTATGAAATTTATGCTTACTGAGCATACAGGATACTCATAATTATATACCCTGCTTTGGGTACAAAAGACAAATATAAAAAATCCCAGTCGCTTGCCTTAGCCCTTAATCTCACTGTCTAGTTCAGGGTGTTTTCAGTAAAGAGCCAGACAGCAAATATTTTCTGTTTTGCACATCATACGGTCTCTGCCGATACATACAACTCTGCCATTTTATCACAAAAGCAGTCACAGACAATATAAAAACAGACGAGTATGGCTGTGGTCCAATAAAATGTGTTTTCAAAAACAGGAAGCTAGCCAGAAGTGGCGTGGAGGGAGTGACTTGCTGACCCCTGGTCTAGTGCATCGTGTCTGATACAATCACCACAACTCCTTTGCCTTGAGAGTCCCTGCCTCTGCCCACATTGACATGTCATGTGGTCTTGATATGTCAATAGCCCTTGAGTCTTCTCACATGGTCCATTCATCTGAGGTAATTTCATCCATTTCATGTTTTATGCTGACGACTACGAAATTATGACCACTAGGGTAAAACCAGTCTCATATGATCTAGGCTGTCATAACCTGAAGGTTTGCTCCTAGAGCCCCATGCCTCCTCTCTATATCATTTAGATGTTCCACTGGGGACTCAGTCTCAACACTAAAACCACTGTCTTCCTCTAGAAAACCTGCTCCTTATTTGGATGTTCTGTGTGAAGAATGGTACTCCTATCTACCCAGTTATCCAAGCTGACCACCTGAGAATTAGAGAAAACCATGGCCATGGCAAGTTAGAATGTGGCAGATGAATAGTATGAACAACTTTCTGTGCAACATCAAAAGCCATAAACTACAACTACATACAGCAATGTGGATAGGTCTCAAAACACATTGGAAGTGCCAAAGGTAGAACATGTTGCTGTGACTTCATGCCATTTGTGCAATTTAAAACATTTATATATAAATATATATATATATTTAAAGATTCTATTTATTTGACAGAGAGATAGAGAGCGAGAACAAGTAGGCAGAGAGGCAGGTAGAGGGAGAGGGAGAGAGAGGGAGAAGCAGGTTTCCCGCTGAGGGGCTTGATTTCAGGATGGAGAGATCATGACGTGAACCGAAGTCAGATGCTTAACCGATTGAGCCCCCTGGGTGCCCAAGTGGGAGCCTTCTGAGCGGAGACTGGGGGGGGGGGGAATAATATCAATGAACTAAGAGAAGTTTTCCATTACAATGAAAACAGTACACCATCATGATGAACTCAATTCTGTGCATGTTAAATTGTTTTAAAATAGAAGAGGTATAATACATGGCTGCAAAGAATATATGCTATTAAAATGGGTAAAATGAAGGACACCTGGGTGGCTCAGAGGGTTAAGCCTCTGCCTTCAGCTCAGGTCATGATCTCAGGGTCCTGGGATTGAGGTCTGGTCAGGCTCTCTGCTCAGCAGGGAGTCTGCTTCCCCCTCTCTGCCTGCCTCACTGCCTACTTGTGCTCGCTCTCTCTCTCTCTCTCTCTGTCAAATAAATAAATAAAATCTTTAAAAGATAATGGGTAAAATGAATGGTTGCATTTGCCAATGGTTATGTTTCAAAAGCCACAGGCTTGAGGTTATGTAACAATGGAAATCTTAACTATTTAGATCTTGATATGTTTCAGTTATGCAGCATAAACTTTTGTTTATCACATTAATCACTCAATTATTTTACCACCAATACATGTTTCTAGAGCTTCCTAAAGAGGCCTGGTGTTGGCCTGCTTCATGATGTGAATTGCTTTAAATCTACTACTGTAATGAGCCGTGCAGACACGGTGTGGCATATCAAAACCTAGTAACACATCCAACAAGTTGTTATTCGAGCAGATGCATACCATGACATCACTGTGCAAGGCTTCTTTAGATATATCACATAAAAGTTTATAGGAGGAACTTGAGAGGATTAGGTGGTTGGTTCTGATTTAGGAAATTATTACTCCATCAAAATATAGATATATCACCCTTTATTTTCTACAAGAATAATTCAAAGCAAAAACACCACCAGCTGTTGCTCAATGGAGCCTAAACCTACAGAAGTGCCTTGATGAAATTTCCATATATTCTGTTAAACAATACAAACTCCTGAAAACTAGTTAGGTACCAAGGCTTTCTGATTAAGGGTAAATATACTGGATGTGAGAACAAGCCACAACTTTTGTCAATACAAGCATGAAAAACAGGAAAAGGGCTTTATCTTATCTAATTTTTGCAGAGTATAAACCTTTTAAATGGTTACTCAACTTCTTTACTCTTCCATAGTTGCAGTGATATCATATTGAGGGACAGACCTAAATGTAGATTATTGCCCTGGCTCTTCAAGATCACTTTAATCCTCTTTTCCTCAAAATGATAAGTGTCTGCAAACCCAAGAACAGAAATATTCTTGGGAAAAAAAAAACAAAACTGGCATATGGACAAAGAGCATTTTAAGGCTCCTGAATGTTCCCTGTCCCTTTCTCTTCATGACTTTCTTGCCATCTCTCACCTGCCACACAATCATCTGCCAGTTGATTTTAGGCATGGCTCCCTCCTCTCATTCAGAAAACCTCTGTGCTCCGGCTCTGGAGACAGTGTGTGTCAAAATGCTTTACAAACTGTAGGACACATTACCAGGCCTTTTGCATTACCCAGAGCATTCAATAAGTAGAGTCAAACAGATGCCATTTATTTTATTTTTTATTTTATTTTTATTTATTTATTTGACAGAGAGAAACACAGTGAGAGAGGGAACACAAGCAGGGGGAGTGAGAGAGGGAGAAGCAGGCTTCCCACTGAGCAGGGAGCCCGATGTGGGGCTTGATCCTGGGTCTCCAGGATCATGACCCGTGCCGAAAGCAGTCACTTAACCAACTGAGCCACCCAGGCACCCCGCTATTTATTTTAAAATAATAGAAAATTTAGGGACTGCTGGGTCACTCAGTCAGTTAAGTGTCTGTCTTCAGCTCAGGGCATGAGCCCAAGGTTGTGGGATTGAGTTCCACGCAGGCTCCCTGCTCAGCACAGAGTCTTCTCCCTCTCCCTCCGTTGCTCCCCCTGCCACTCCCCCAGCTTGTGTTCTCTCACTCATGAGCACCTCTCCCTCTCAAATAGATAAATAAAACTGTTTAAAATTTTTAAAAAATAAATAATAGAAAATTTAATTTGAGGAAGAATAAATTATTGGTAATGGACCCACTGGTCTTTTATTTCCAGATAACTTGGCAGTGATTAATGATTAACAGATGTGTTTCTACCCTTGCTAGCAATGTCTGGATTTTCATAGAAGGCAGTGTATTCTAACCCTAAGGACTTTAAAGATGTCTGTATCTAAGGGTAAAATTCCAAACTCCATGCAGATATGAAAGAGACTTTTGGCTGGGAGAGAAGAGTCAGAGTGCAGATCATCCGGGAAACACCATCAAAGACAGCCACATGCCACACGGTACTGGCTGCCACTAAGCTCAGCCCAGGTTCTATAAATATTGACCTGGCATTCGAGAAAAAGTCCAAGAATAAATGGTGACTATATAAATTCTAATTTTGAGTATGTTGACAAGTTTCTGTGACTCTCTATCCTATTTTGAATGGTTAAAAATTTCTCTTTAATTTCTGTCTTGTAAGATTTTATGAGATGGGGACTTTGCCATTAAAAATAATCTAGGTAAACCTGGATGAAATTATGATTATTTTAAGCAGTTTGTATATTTTACATCTTTCACTGAAGTTTGTTACTGTTGTTTGGATTTTTTATTATTGTTATTTAATGATGAATCTAAAATTATTCATGTTTTGAAATCTCACTGGAAATGGCAAGCTATGAACAACTGGCCTTCATCCAAACTTTTGGAACAATCACACATGTTGACTCACTGAGGTTTTGTTACATCCAGTCTGGATTTCAAACTATAAATTCAAGCCAATTTCCTCAACCTAAAGTGCTATGTCACCATATTTGGGCAAGGACTGTAGTGATTCTATTATAAGCTTCTGGACGAAAAGTGAAGTGAAAGCAAATTTTTTTCTCTATACAAATTTAAATCACTATGTTATGGATGGTACACATTAAACAAACAAGTTCATTTTAATGTAATAAAATGTTATAATTAGGAAACTTTCTGAAAATAATCTATATATTTCTTCCTCTTACTTCCACCTATAATTGATGTTCTTGGTAAAAGTGATCCAAATACTGCACTGGACATTAGATGAAGACGGTCAACTCTTGCTTATATTAATTTAATGCTGGAAACAATTCTAGGTCTATATTGGGTATCTTTTAATATCTGAGTCCTAATTCTTGGGAGATGTATAGGCTCAAAGTAAAGTAAATTTTGCTAGGAGACAGAAAGAAGGACAGAAGCTGAACATCATTATATGTCTCTGTCTTAGAGATACAATCCCTGGGACCTTCTCTGGTATGATTCCATTGTAAGAATTTTCTTAGCAACGTATTCAGCAAATATTTATTAAATTCATTCTGTGTGTCATGCCCTGAACTCAGTGTTGATAGTATAGTGGGAAACAAAATAAATATCCTCTTTATCCACATGGAACTTATAATCTAGTATCAAAATCTAACATTAGGCAAGTCCATTTAAGATATAATAAGCATCATAAATAAAGTACTATTAGATTGCATAATGGGGGGTATAATATGGTTTGAGAAATCAGGACAGAGATTGAATGTAAGCTGGAGTCTGGTGATAGCCAAAGAGGAAAGAGAAGATTATATTGGGCAGAGCACATTCCAAGGTTTGGTCAGAAATGAGCTCAGGTTTTCTAGATACTGAAGAAAGACCATAAGGGTAAAGAATAATGGGTAATGATGAGCATGGGAAAAATTGATGTTGGTGATGGAGGAGGTACTGGTTACCAGCACTTCACAGATCATGTTCAGAATGTAGATCTTTATTCCAAGACCATATGGAAACAATGAAGAGTTTTAAGGAGGAGATCCACCCAAATCATTATTTTACAATTTGGCTGCTGTGTATGAGAATGAACTAGGAGGAACCAAAAGAATACAGTGACTATGTTAATATAATATCTGTAGGCAGAAGATAAAGGTGCCTAGGACTACAGGATGATAAAGGGGAATCGATGGGTGTGAAATGTATGTAGGAGTTTCAATTCAAGAGAATGAATTTTGGGGAATGGAGAGTAAATAAATGAGAAGAAAGAGACAAAGATGACTCTTGACTCCCAAGTTTGTGAAATGAGCAACAGCATAAAGAGCAGTTCTCTTTATTGAACTTTGACCAGGACTATAATGGCAGGAATGACAAGAGTTAATTTAGATGTTGTACTTTTGCATTTTCAAACACACCTTAAACAATGAGCAAATAGATGAGGTAGTGAGCCTAGGATTCAAAATTATGAAATTCACAAGAAGGTCTGGACTGGAGAGTCCCATTTGGGAGTCATCCTTTGAGCACTTGGGACTTATGCGGTATGATTAGAAAGCTATTTTATCCCCATCTTCACTGTCCCTGTAAAATATTTCCAATGAGGGTAGTTCATCCCCATCAGCAGATGAAGACATGGATCAGTACCATTCTAAGGTGTCTTGGGCTTCTCTCAGCTTAAAAGATATTTGTTCATGACTCTTCCCCAGCCACATCTGTGGATTTCTTCAAGAGCTCCCATTAGTGGGAAATTTCCCCCCTTTCCCCAGGTTTGTGAGTTCCCTCCTCAACAGACCCTGAAGAATCTAGCAAACTACTTCCATGTAGTCCTTTTGACCAGTATCTAAAGTATGTCCATGTTATTCTTTCTTGAGAGCTGCCCACCTCTGGTCCATGTATATCTTAGATCAGCCCACAAAATACCATAGGCTGGGTGACTTAATGGAATTTTATTTCCTCACAATTCTGGAGGCTGGAAGTCTGATATCAGGATGCCAGCATGGTAGGGTTCTGGTGAGATTTCTTTTCTTGACTTACAGATGGCCACCTTCTTGCTGTGTCCTTACAAGGCAGTGAAGGGGGGCGGGGGAAGAGAAAGAGAGATATCTCAGCTTTTCCTTATAAGACCACAGCCCTTATCAGATTAGGAACCCACCATTACGACCTCACTTAACTTTACCTCCTAAAGACCTTATCTACAGATACAGTCACGTTGGGGGTTGTGGCTTCAACATATGACTTTGGGAGTGGGGATGCAATTCTGTCCATAGCAATGGGAAGTATTCACACAGCCATTTCCCAGACAAGCTCATAGCTATCTCTCCTTTACTTCTGCCAGTGGTTCAGTCACCAAACTTCCCCTAAATTTCCAAGGGGATTCAGACACCTGTTTATTGTGTCTTCCAATTCACAAAATAAATTTGATAAAAGCAAAATTATAAAATGATTTTCAGCCTCATAAATAATTGCTAACATGTAAATGAATGCAAATGGTATCATTTGGACTTTAGCAAAGATTTAAAAAAGTAAAAATATCTAGTGTGGACGAGGTTATGTAGGCATTTTTTTTTTAATTTTATTTATTTATTTGAGAGAGAGAGCATGCACAAACTGAAGGGAGGGACAGAGGAACAAATGGACTCCTCACTGATCATGGAGCCCAGGCAGGGCTCAATCTCAGGACTCTGAGATCATAACCTGAGCTGAAGTCAGACTCTTAACCATTGAGCCATGCAGGCACCATGAAAGAGGCATTCTTAGAGTTTTTGGAGTAACTATAAATTAATAGAACATTTTGGTAGGTAAACTATTAGGAAAAACCTATGAAAATATTGAATTGACATACCTTTGGCTCAATTTTCAAAATTTAATGTCCAGAATTACTAACACATGTGCTCAAATATATGTTTGTAGATAGATAGATAGATGGTAGTTGATAGATAGAGAGGTGATAGATGATAGATAGATATTTGCTGCTCCCCAAATATTTGTAATACAACAAAAAAAGGAAAATTATATCACAAAGTTATTGCAGGAAATAGAATCAACTCAGGTCATTCAAGTTCATAAAGGGACTAACTTGCAAAGTGCCAGGATGTGTAAGGGGGTGGTATCCTTGGGGCTCACACTAGCTCCCAAGAGCTGACTGCACGGTTCTTCCCAATATTGCATTCAGTAATTTCAAGTTGGAATCTTGAACTCAGTCATCGTGGAAGTATTTGTACCCACAGAAACTTCCAAACACCAAACATTTACTAGCCCACCATGGGTTTGGGGGAACAGCAAGAGATAGTGAGGCAGGAGATGAGCCACAGCACGAAGCCACGATCACCTCCAGACAGAGGAAGGGAATATGTTAACAGAACTGGAACAGAGGCATGGCAAAAGAGTCTTCCCTTAGGAATGAGCTTTATGGAAGAGATCAATCATTTCCAGAGCATTCAGTTCTGGAGGAAGGGAGAGGAGAAAGGAGTGGAAGGGAGTGGAAAAAGAGACCATGACTTCTTTCCACACACCCAAGTCCCACTGGCTAAGCCCCATCAGTGGCTAAGGGTCAGCCTCCTGTGGATAGAACTGCAGGTAGGAACAGAGCGTGATCTGTGTGAAAGGCAAACAGAGACTAACCAGCTCGTTATTTAAATATGTTTCAAGATGGAATGAATTATGTATTTTGGAACATGTGTTAAAATAAAAGACTATGAACACATGAAAAAAGAATGAGGCAGGTCTCTGTGCAATGACACAAAACTTCAATAATATATTGTTAAACATAGTAAAAAGTAAGTTGCAGAAACATATGAATTTTTATCCTATTCTGGAAAAAATAAATATATAGACACCTCTTTTCATAAGCCAAACAAAATGGCTAGAAAAGTATATATACCAAACTCTGAAAGTGAATACCTTTGGAAAATGGAGTTAATCAAGGAGAAACGGGGACTTGCACTTTTGACTTTCAATGTGATTTCAAATGTGTTTGAATTTATGGACATGTAGTATCTCTAATATATTTGAACAAAGCAGTCCATTAGTGTGTCCAGTGTATGACCTCAGGCTGGGCTATGCTTTCACATGTGTCATCTAAAGTGTGTGATTTTTTTTCTGCAGTGGCACACCTGACAGTTCTGCAAATGGTCTGTGAAACGTGTGTGTGGGGGGGTCTGTCCATCTCCCTACTACCTGGAAATCGGTGCAGTCACGGAGGGAATGATCATCAGCCATGAGGCACAGGTCAACTCACGTAGGGATATTCTATGGGGCTCACATGCACATTTTCAGTGAAAAGGTGGCAGTATTCCCAGCGCAAAAACCTAAATTCAAAGCATCTTGAGGAAGTACAGCAATTGCCTTTAAATTCTGAAGCACTATGATAGGTTTCTCTATATTAACTTCGTTTCCATTTATCAGAAGTGAGAAATGCAATGATAATTAGTGTTATCTCAGTAACCCATTTCTGGAACTTTCTGGCAACATGTTTAGGAAATTGTGCTTTTTGAAAAATAATTCCCCCCCAATACAACATTATTTTGCTACCTAAAATAAATGAATCCTTTATTCCTAATATTGAGTACACATAAATCATTCCAAGTAGGGCTTTTTTTGTTATAAAGCCTAATTTTTTGTCATAGGAAAGAAAACCCATGTACTGCTTATTAGATACATGAGGAAAAACAATCAGTCTTTTCAAAGCAAACAATACTTGCAAACTTGAATATATTTAGATTGCTGGGATGGCTGAATTATAATCAACACGGAAAAGAAAACATCACTAAAACATTCTCTTGACCAAAATACACACTCCACCCTTCAGCCACTTCCTCATGCGAGCAAGTGGACATAAAACCACGTACCCTTTCTCCTTTTCTCGTTACTTGTCAACTAGTCATCATAGCTCATTAGAGGCATCCAGGTTGAGTTTGCCCAAATATGTCAATTAGATGCATTGTTAACAGATGTTATGGACACTTATGATAATTTTTTTATCCTCCTATCACCTGGAGCATCATGAAAATGGAATCGTTTCTTTAGAGATTTGTTGCTGAAATGTTCCATAATACAAAGCAACTATGAAACACATCTCCTGAATAAGTCAGGCAAAATGAAAATAAAAACTATCACCAACATTTAGAAGAGCTGGAGAGAAATGGAATAAAAAACGGTACTTAGAAAGGGAATAAAATTCCTTCAACTTTATACGAGTTAATGATGACAATAAAAACATTAAATCTTGAAGCAAGAGAGAGAGTGTGACTTCACCAGTTTGGGTGGCTACTAAAAATCTCTTTTCTTACCTTAAAGTCAAATAGATTGTCAACACAAACATTTAAAGCCTTTAAAATATGATTGCTTTTTGGAGGAGTAGGAAGCAGAAGATGTAGGTGGGGAAAGGGTAAGTAGGCACAGGGAATATTTATAGTAAGTATATATTTTTAAAACATATTTCATATCATTGGGATATCTATTAAGTTCTCAGACTGATGGTTTTAATGTTCGCAATGGATTCAAAACATGTTTAGGTATTCTGTACCTACACTCCCTGGTGAAAAGGCACATTACCTAGTCACTTCATTACTTTTTATACTTTAATCTAGGCATTTTGCTTCATGAATCATTATATTAAATCAGTTCTTGTAATAAAACTGCTTGTCAGTGTCTCTCTTTATACAACTGAACTGATGGGATTTACCAATATCAACTAACCAAGAAAATAAACAACAGCCCTTTTCTTTAAAATGAACAGTAGTGCTTACACAATCTGTATGCACAGTATAGTCAATTCCTGAGAAGCATAAAGAACTATTCTAGACTAGATTAAGTGCCACTACCAGATATTCCTCCAGCAAAGAAAGAGATAAGGGTCATCTCTTTGAGTGATGGGGAACTTAGTTTAACAACATGACTTGCCAAGGAATAATTTCACTCTAAATACTTTTTACTCAAAATGGTGACTCACAGATCTGGGAGTAAAGAAAAGGAAAAAGTTCTGGGAAGCTAAACAGACTTCACCTTTTACATATTTTGGAACTGAACTAGTGAGCATGATACATTTTCTTAGCTGGGTATTTGTTTTATGAGCATAAGAAATGAGAGCAAGAGAAAGAGGGAGGAAGGGAAAGAAGGAGATGAAATGGGTATGTTATGCCTAATAAATAGATAATTACTGTATCTACAACCAAAGATCATCTTTTAAAAATATCTCTATGGGCCCCCTGGGTGGCTCAGTTGGTTAAAAAGTCAGCTCTTGATTTTGGCTCAAGTCATGATCTGGAAATCCTGGGATTGAGCCCTGTGACTGGCTCCCCAAGATCTTGTTCCTTACTTGAGATTCTCTCTCTTCCTCTCCTTCTACCCCTTTCCCTGCTCAAACTCTCTCTCTCTCAAATAAATAGATAAATCTTTTTAAAAAAAGATCTCTGATTTTAATGACAAATAAAATACATACTTGGAATTATAATCATTTTTCTTATAATCATCTATGAAAGACCATCAATATACAAGTCATTTCTCTCTCTTGAATTGTGAAGACTGAAAAGTGTTCTCTTGAAATTACGCTTCATTTCCATTGAATCACAGTCCAAGATTGCTGCCTTTGGTTGATGCTGCAAATGTAATTCCAAGTGAGATACAGATCCTTGTGTAGATAAGTGATGCTTCATTAGCCCCTGAGAAATCATTTGTCCTGGTAACTTTAAGGTGGAAATGCCTTTTTCACAATGCTTCACTTTCCTTGCTTTTTTTCTCCTGTACCCAAAGCCAGAATAGACATCCTACCTTCCCCTGCTCCCACAGGGTCACATTTGACCTTCAGGCTAATTCAACTCACACTACACACCTCCGAGTCATTGATCAGATCAGACAGATACCAAGTAACATCTTGATTGTTAAAGACAAATTTTGTGAGACCTAAATGACTACAAAAGGATTTGTTTTAAAATTCTGGTATATTCAACAATGGAATACCACCCAGTCTTTTAAAATAATGTTGAGCACATTAATCAATGACATGAAAATCAGTTTATAATATAGTGTTATATAGAAAAAGCAGTTACCAAATACTATGCGTAAAAAAGTACTTATGTAGTTATAGATAGAATATATGCACATACGGGGTTATGGATATCTGAAAAATATAACCAAATAATGGTGATTATCTCTTGGTGGTGGAATTATAATTTTTAGTTTTACTTATTTCAGCCCTACTTTTACTCATTTTTCCATGTAGAAATTATGAGGTTGGTAACAAGATTTCATGTGATAACTCCAGTGACAGAATATTAATAGCCATTGTATCAACCTGGTGACAAAGTTTTCTCTTTGACTCCCCAGTGTGATTGCTCTTCCTTCAGAAAGGCCATTCCATAGGCATTTAGTCATCATAGGGCAAGTGAGGGTAAAGGGTCAACATAAATATTATAATCACTGCCTCATCCTTCCAATTGGACTCCTCACTTCTCATCTCTCCCTAGCAAACACACTGTTGATATAACTGATAGTCAGAAATAACTGGAACTGCAAGAATCTCCAAAGAAAACTGACATGTAATGACATGTTTACTAACTCATGAATATGTATACTAAGGCATATGTTGTAATATATTCCATGTGTTTTACATGCAGGTTCTATGGATTACATATGCTAAGGAATATGCTCTCACTTAGCTAAGTGCAGAGCTTGGATTCAAACCCAACTCTAATTGACTGAAGAACTCCATACCTTTCCTCCAATAGGTACTAACGTCCCCAAAATATTTCTTGCATACCTACTTCATGTCAGACACTTTACATACATTCATCTGATCCTCAAAATAACCTTCACAGATAGTCATTATTATCTTCAATTTACAAATGAGGAAATTGGTGTTCGAAGAGTTTTGAAATTCTGGTATATTCAACAATGGAATATGACCCAGTCTTGAAATAATGTTGAGCACATTAATCAATGACAGGAAAATTGGTTTATAATATAGTGTTGAGAGTTTGAATAATTTCCCCCAAGGCTGCACTAGGGTTGTAAGCTCTACTCAGATTTTAATACTTCAATGCTGATCCTATTATACCAATGTATTTGCTAGGGTTGTTATAACAAAACACCATAAACTACATGGCTTCAACAACTGAAATTAAGTTTCTCACAGTTCTGGAAGCTGGAAAGCCAAGATCAAGGTGTTGGCACATTTGATTTCTCCTGAGGCCCATCTCATTGGCTCACAGATGGCTATTTTCTTGTGGTATCCTCACAGTCTTTCCCATGAGCACATCCCAGGTTTCTCTCTGTCTAAATTTCCTCTTCCTTTCTCTTTCCAGTGCAATATATATTTATTGATATTTCTGTGTATCACATTCAGTGCTAGGTATCAGTGATAGGAGGGGAGTGGGGATTCAAAATTAAATAGCACATGGTCTCTTGTTCCAAAAAAAATTATAATCTAATGGATAATTTTTTCCAGTTTCTTGAAAAATAATTGACATACATCATTGTATAATTTTTTTAAGGTATATGCTATGGTGCTTTGCTTTAAATATATTGTGAAATGATTATAATAGGATCAGCTAATGTCCATCTTCTCATATAGATATGTGTGTACACAATAAAAAGAAAAGATGGGGCGCCTGGGTGGCTCAGTTGGTTAAGCGACTGCCTTCCGCTCAAGTCATGATCCCGGAGACCCGGGGTAGAGTCCCGCATCAGGCTCCCTGCTCGGCGGGGAAGCCTGCTTCTCCCTCTCTCACTCCCCCTGCTTGTGTTCCCTCTCTGACTGTGTTTCTCTCTGCCAAATAAATAAAATCTTAAAAAAAAAAAAAAGAAAAGAACAAAGAAAAAAATTATCCTTGTGATGAGCACTCTCTCTTAAACACTTGTCTGTATATCACAGAGCAGTGTTATCTAATCTTCATGTTGCACATGACACCCCTAATATTTCTTCTGACCAGTGAAGTTTGTAACTTTTTTTAAAAGATTTTATTTATTTATTCAGGAGAAAGACAGAACAGAGTGGAAGGGAGGAGCAGAGGGAGAAGCAGACTCCCTGCTGAGTAGGGAACCTGATGTGGGCCTCGATCCCAGGACCCTGGGACCATGACCTGAGCCAAAGACAGTTGCTTAACCAACTGAGCCACCCAAGTGCCCCAAAGTTTGTAACTTTTGACTACCTTCCACCGGTTCCTTTCCTCCTTCTCTCCATTTCTGATAATCATACATGTGATCTCTTTCTCTATGAGTTTGGCTTGGTTTTGATGCCACACAAGGTGAGCTCATAGAGTATTTGTCTTTCCCTCTCTGATTTATATCATTTCTCATTGATGTCTTTAAGGCCCATCCATCCATATTGTTGCAAATGGTAGGATTTCCTCACTTTTTTAATGGCGTAATAATGGTCTGGTGTGTGTGTGTGTGTGTGTGTGTGTGTGTGTGTGTGTGTGTATTTTATCCATTCATCAGTGGACACTTAGGTTGTTTCCATGTCTTGACTATTGTACATAATGCAGCTATAAACATAGGGGTGCATGAGATTGTAGATTGCCACAGTCACTATGGAAAACAGTATGGATAACTCTCAAAAAATTAGAAGTAAAACTATCCTATTATCCATAAATTCTACTTTGGGGAATATATAAAAAGTGAAAACAACCCCAAAAGACACCTGCTTCCTCATATTCAGATTTTCTCTTCTTTTAAGGAACCCAGTCAGATTAGCCCATCCATATGATCTTAATTACCTTTTTAAAGGCCCTGTCTCCAAATGCGGTCACACTCTGTGGTAATGGAGTTAGGACTGGAACATATGAACTTGGTGGTGGTGAGGGCGGTTTCCACAATTCAACCCATAGCAATCACCCTACAAGGTCATAATACAGATCTTTTACAGACTGATTTTGGTTCAGGTTTCTACCTGTTCCAAGGACTGTAAACTTCTTAATCTAGATGTTTACATAATTCCAACATTTTTTCACTACATATAAAAGTTTATAAATACACTTATTGTAGAAAAGAGTGAATAGATGGGCTAAACTACAGGCTGGAGGATAGAATATTTAGCAGCAGGCTAGCTCACTGTGTTGAAAAGGAAGGGATTACATCCATCCTTACAATGGTTTATTGTTTCAGCTTCCAGAGGGAATAGCAGAAATATAGAGCCAATCCTTGCCCCATGTTGCAGAAAACTCAATCTATGCCCTGGGGTTAGGTGGGGTGATGCTTTAGGGATGTTCATG
Source organism: Spilogale gracilis (assembly GCA_004023965.1). Classification (NCBI taxonomy): domain Eukaryota; kingdom Metazoa; phylum Chordata; class Mammalia; order Carnivora; family Mephitidae; genus Spilogale; species Spilogale gracilis. The sequence goes on along the minus strand of PITA01009553.1, from coordinate 24,687 downwards.
GCTTCCAGACATACCACCTCCTCACATCCTGTGGGGGAAACTACAGATAAATGAGTCAGTGACTAAGTTGGGAATCAGCCCAGGACTTCTAGAACAGTAGGTTCAACATGTAAAAAATAAGAATAATCACCCACAATAATTTTCACCACAAACCAGTTGATTCTAAAGATATGATTCATTCAAGATAAAGCCAAATCCAACATCTACACACTTTTTGAGCCTATATATATATATATATAGGCTATATATATGAGCCTATATATATATATATATGAGAAACATCCCAATATATATATCTTCCTTTTTTTTTTTAAAGATTTTATTTATTTGACAGAGAGAAACACAGACAGAGGGGGAACACAAGCAGGGGGAGTGAGAGAGGGAGAAGCAGGCTTCCCGCCAAGCAGGGAGCCCAATGTGGGACTCGATCCCGGGTCTCCGGGATCATGACCTGAGCTGAAGGCAGTCGCCCAACCAACCGAGCCACCCAGGTGCCCCGGGATGTTTCTCTTCTTTATACTTCTGGCAAATATAGAAAGAATACAGGAATTCAACTCAGGAGAGAGAAGAAGAGAAAGAAAGAGATACAGAGCTATATATGTGCACATGTACAAACCCACATATACATATCACAAATCAATGTGAAAAATGAGTCAATGATCAATGAATTGATTGTATAGGCACACAGTTAACTAAGGAAACTGCTTGAAATCTAGACCATCAACACTATTTAACTTCATAAGACATTTTTCCATTCTTTTCCCTCTTGTTTAGTGTAGACTTCATTTAAGATTTCAATCACTAAACAGAGTTCTAAAACCAAGATGAATGTCAACAAAATTTTGGAACTAATAAAAAGGTCAGCATGTTTCTGTTTGTTTGTATTTGTCCTAATGGTGAATTTAATTGTTTCACCTAACTGGCTTGTCATTAGAGTTTTTGTTAATATCATACAAATTAATTCAAAAGGATTTGGATAAGATTTCCAGAGGAAATAACTCAACCTGAAGCAATGCAGCTAGATGGTCCAAATATTGATGTCACTCTACTTTCTACTCAGAAAAAAAAAAAAAAGCTTTCTTCTGTTAAGTACATGATCTTATGCCAACAAAACAATGTTTTCAGCCCTACAATGATTTAGTTTCCAATGTAGGGTAGCAGTCACTTACTTTCTACAGAGCTAGGAACATAATGAGAGGGATTCATGCTTTGGGTCATTCACTCAGGTTATTACATTTTGCCCTTGGATCCAAGAGTCCCTCATTCTCCTGTATGTTTGTTTTTGATTTTTGTTTCAGGGAACAAGACTGAAAAAGAATGCCTAATACCTCCAGCATTATAACAGCTGATGAGCTAGAGTGAAAGCCCAATCATAAAGCCCTCAAACAAGATACCCTAACCGGCTGGGTCATGGATTCTCTGTCCACTGCCAGGCATAAAGTTAGCTACAAAAGCTTGGAAGAAAGAGGCTTCAGCCAGCTAGTTATTTTCAATAAGTTATGTTATTAGCATGGTTGCCTGAATTACAAATTTCTTTAAAAGATTTATTTATGTATTTATTTTAGAGAGAGAGAGAGAGAGTGAGTGCAGTGGGTAGGTGCAGAGGAAGAAGGAGAGAGAATCTTTGAAGCAGACTTGCCACTGAGTGCAGAGTCTACCTTGGGATTGATCTCACCCCCCAGACATCATGACCTGAGCCAAAATCAAGAGTCGGTTGCTTAACTGACTGAGCCATCCAGAAGCCCCTGAACTTCTAACTGTAGCATTAAATTTAATTTTTCCTTGAGTCAAATATTCAATCATATTGTTTCTTTAGGTCTCCTTGACCTTGGAAGATTTAAAGAATAGATTATATAGGGGAGAAAAAAGTGGGGATTATTACCCCAAATTTAGAATTGCCTCTGTATCTTTGGGGACTAGAAGAAAGTGCACAAAGCAACCCAGCATGTGCATACAATATTTTTAAAAACTAATAAAATGGTGAAGCTGGTTCTGAAGTTTGTCATTTGCACCTTTAATGTCTCCTTTCTGCTTTTCCTTCCTTCTCTGACATTCTGTAGGTTCCCTTGTAGTTTTCTAACTTATTGTTATAATAGTGAGTGATTTGCTATTTTATAACTCTTTCCCACTGTTTTGGAGTTCAGGGCTTGTCCCTCCTCACTGAGGAACTGACAGAACCCTCAGCAGGGTGTGGTGAAGGCCTCTCTAATCTGGGAGAATGCCTTCTTTATCTTAGAAGAAGGCATTCTCCCAGATTAGAGAGAAACTCCGCTGCACTGGGCGGAGTTTTATAGGGCTCCTGGAATCCATGGTGGGGAGAACACCACTTCCAGGCTGAAATATCCCCCCAAATGATATCTCTTCTGCTATTCTTTGGCAACCCTTGTGTCTGTTGTTCCTCTAAGGAGATGCTCTTTCATTGATTCTTACTCACAGTGTTTTATGCTCTATTACTAAGATTTAGATTTAGCTAACCCACAAAAATAAAACCTACTTTAAAACAGCTGGAGAGAATTCAGCCAGCTCCTTTCTTTCACTTTGGTCTTTTCCCATCTCATACCTCCGTGTTAATATGTCCGCAGTATAAAGCCCATTGGAACTGTGTGTCCAGGGCCCACTTTCTGTGCCACAAATCTTGCCTTCTTCCCATCTCCTTGGGCCAGCTAAAATGGCCATTCCATCTTTCTCCTCAAGAAAGCCACTGTCATAAGGCTCACAATTCCAGAACACGGGCATGATTCAAACCAGGAACAAGTTGGCTGGGTAGAACACTTAAACAGTGCAGAGAACCTGAATTTGGAATTGAAATTTTTTCAACATCCAGAATCTGTATGAAGGTATATGAATGTGGCTAAATATGATGATGATGCATGTAATTTATTGGTCCATATGAAAAAGGAAAGCTGTTAACATTAATATGATTATGAATTATGGATAAGTGGGAAGAAAAACTTAAAATTTTGATTTGTCTTATTTGTTACAAAGCGTACCTACTACACTAGAATTTCTAATATGTTTAGTATTAATTGAGTACCTTCCTTCCTAAAACCCAATTCTTCACAATTCCTACTATGCTAGTTTTCTTCAGCCTCCCCTGCTTGGTCTAATTTACTGGTTCCTCCCCTTCTCTCAACCAAAAAATACTGGCATGATTAAGATTCTTTTCTGGTCCCTCTTTCTTCTTGGTTATTTTCATTCTAACTGAGTGAAAATAAATTCGAAGCAATAAATTTAGATACCTTCTAGATACTGAAAATCCCCAAATTTATATCCGTAGTCCAGACTTTGATTCTGAGCCTCAAATTTGAAGAGCCAGTTGTAGGCTGTTATCTGAAGTTGGAGAACTCATCCAAAGTGGAGCCCTCAATACTTTCCCTAATCCCCCCTCCCACCTCCATCTACCTGACCCTCCCCTAGTAGTGCCTCCCTTAGGAAAGGGACCAATAATTTTCTATCCAGTTACTAATGTCAGTGTTGGGCTGGCTGAGAGACAGGGGCACCCAAAATGGCGGACATCACAGACTGGGTCAAGATGGCTGATCTTCCTGCCAAAGCAGCCGTGGCCACCACGTCATCTCCAGTACATGGAAACCTAGCTGGGAAACCAAACTTCCCGTACATGACTTTCCAGCCAGGGCCACCCGCCGACGTCTGGACTTACCCCATCCCCAGCCAATCACCTAGGCACGTGATGTTCCCTTGCCTAATATGGAAAAAACCCACCTGAATCCAGACTTGGAACCAATAAGGCTTAAAAACCCCTGCACTCCCCAACCCAGGCGCAACTTCCCTGACTCTCCTCTCCCGAGTCGCGGAACCTTGCCCAAGGGTGCTTGCAATAAAGCTCACCCTTTGGATTTTGTTTGCCTTTGTGGTCTCCATTTTATTCATGATGAAAAACCTTACTCAGAAGTCTGGGGGTTATCCTGAGAAAACACTGATGGTCCTACCTACAAAATACATTTTTTGTTCAACATTTCTGACCTGAATTACTGTAATATTTACCTAATCTATACCCTTATTTCTTCGAAGAAGCACCTCTCAAATCTACTCTCCACACAGCTGCTAGATGATAAGCTCTAAATAAAGATTTTTCTCATCTTCCTCTCTTGATTAAAAACCTTTCAGTGGCCTCCTATCAGAGTATCAGAGTAAAATCCAAACTTTTCCCCATATCTTACAAAATTCCCCATGGCCCTGTCTTTCCTTCCTATTTTAGAGTACCTCACTCCTTACCTAACTCCCACCACAACAGCCTCTGTCTTTTCTGGTTGCCTGAAAGGTTTTTTCCTTAATTCATCACATGGTGGCTTTTTCTTACCCTTTGAGTCTTTGGTTAGAAGTCACTAATTTTACTCAGTTGTGTGCTTACTGTTTGCCTCCCCCACTGAAATGCAAAGGTGGGGAGGCGCCTGGGTGGCTCAGTTGGTTAAGCGAGGCACCTGGGTGGCTCAGTTGGTCAAGCGACTGCCTTCGGCTCAGGTCATGATCCCGGAGTCCCAGGATCGAGTCCCACATCCAGCTCCCTGCTTGGCAGAAAGCCTGCTTCTCCCTCTCTCACTCCCCCTGCTTGTGTTCCATCTCTACCTGTGTTTTTCTCTGTCAAATAAATTTAAAAAAAATAAAAAATAAAAAAAAGGAAATGCAAAGGTGGGGATCCTGACTGCCCTATTACTTGTGTTCACATTGCCCAGTACGGTGCATGGCACATGGCAAGTATTCAATAGACACCATTGAGTGAATGAATAAAAGAATGAGTGCCAACATTATACAATAGATTATAGGACAATTGCAAAACAAAAAATGGTAATTAAAATTAAAAGGCAATTATTTATGCCTACCTCTCATTTAACCCAACTATGATTGAGCTTAATTTTCAACATGCGAGAAAAACCTTGTTCTTCATACTACGTGATCCTGGTAGAACACTTTATACATCTGTGATATGCATATGATTAGTATTCAGGACTGTACAGTCTGTCACAATTGGTTAATCATGCTTAAAGGTTGTTGGTTTCAAATTCTTAGAAAGAGAAGAAACACTGATTTTATTCAGGAGAGTTTTAGATAATTTTGACAAATGTGTATATTTACAACTTTGGCAAAAAGAAAGTGCACTTTTATTGACCTAATATCTGTACATATCAAATGCTATAGAAAAAGTATTTATAAGCTTGTACATATTGCAGTTGGTTATCCTGGGTCTGGTCATAAGAGATCATTCCTTTTCTCTCTTGATACAATTTTACTCAGAGTGCCACTTTCTCCTTTTTTTTTTTTTTCTTTGTCCTCTATCAATTACTAGTTTGGTTCCAATTGTCATAGGCTGAAAGTAACCATGCTGAATTTCATCCTTTTTTTTGTATACAGAGGGACCTCGGCAGGAAACAAAGAATGTACTGTTGTTTAATCTTTAATGGCTGGACACAAGGATAGCAGCTGTAAGCAGTTAAGCATTAGGAGGCTTTTATTTCCTTGCCCCCTCCTTTTGGTGGGTTAAATCCTCTTCTGATGAACCTACAAACAACCCAGTTGATAGAGAGTTGGAACATTCTCTGAGCCTTACTTTGACTAATCTAATTTTCTGCAAAAATATGTGAACTTGTCTAAGTTTGTTTGGTTAAGCTATTTTGGATTTCTTTATGAAGAATTTTTTTTTATTTGATGAAGGTATGGACTGTTAGCTGGTGAATGATTATAAAAGGCAATACTTTTTACTATTCTCCTTTTAGGAGAAACTTTTTTTTTTTAAGCCAACCAACAATAGCTTCTAGTTTAAGCTTTTAGAGATATGAAAAGCTTTATATCATGCGTATTGCTCAGGATGAGAATAAAAATGGACTCTGCTCTTCCAAAATGGAAATTTCTACTAAGGAATATTGTACCATAACCTCTAAAATTATTAATTAGCCAGCCTTCTCTCTCATGGCATTAACTTTTCCACTGGAAGAGAATTTCTAGCCAGGTTTCCATGAGTTAATGTAATGTTTACAGGGGATGCACATGGGAAAATGCTGCAGAATAAAATTGATTGGATTGAACTGAATCAAATGAAGTGCTATAAATAGGTCAGATTCAGGACATCATAAAAACTTCTTAAGGACTATCAGGGTTACCACAGTTCTCACCCTTAATCTTATCTTGAATACTAAATGAAAAAACTTTATGAACAAAGATTTTTACAAAACATACCCAAGAATATAATTATGTGTATTACAGGAGAGAGAATAGTTTTTCTTAACCCTCTTAGGATTGCTGGCTGGTCTGAAAGTTAAACTGACAAAGATATTATTAAGAATGTGTTATGTGATATAGGAATCAAAGAAACCTAAAGCAACAGTTAAACCTGTGTATTTTTATGCTGGGTTGATGAAGAGTGAACAGAGTGTTTGAGTAAGATGGTTAAGGAGTATGTTATCAAGGACAATTTCTTCAAGGCCTCCTTGGCATTCCTTTGTCTTTGTAGATAAAGATATTCATTTTTCCTGAGTAGAGGGAGGTTATCTCTCACATGAGGGTTTTATGACTTGTTTCAGGGAAGAACAGTCAGAGTGGGAAAGGGGGTGTCAAAGTAATCTTTTTGCTTCTGTCATTTTCTCAAACTTCTTTTGGCTTAAAATATTCAGTATACCAAGGGCACCATATCTGGGGAGTAATATGCTCTGAAATTATCAAGAAGAAAACAATTTACAATAATATCCAAAGTGTCCCAGGTGATTACACATAAAGATATGCACATACAATAATAGACGTGTATATTCCCTTCTTTAGTTTCTTTTTCCTTCATTTAAATGACTGGATCATTTCACAGAAGTGCTTGATTTCTTTTCATAAACAGTAGGATGCGAAAGCTGGACAGAATGGTCCTTGATGTTCACTAATCCAGACAACATTTTCCCATGAAGAAACAGAGACCAGAGAAAAGAAATGAATTATCAAGAAATGAAGCACATATACCTGGCTGAGGTGATGGATTTAAAATTCCTGACCCTCAGCTCAGTGTTTTCTCAATTATTCTGTGCTTCCTCTTGGCACATATTTTGACTGAAGGAAGATATTCAAAGAGGAACTTGAAGAGTAAATTGAATTGCCAGATGGGTTAATAAGAATGGTTTTCCATATGCCTTTTAGGCTTTCTTCAGGGGGTTCTGTGAAAGAATTGAATCCTAATACCTAAGGCTTCCACTGTGGGTAATGATTTGGTTCCCCCAACCCCACCCACGCAGGTAGTCTGGCACTAAAGACCATCCTTGGGAAAACTGAGAAAATAGTCACTCAAATCAATTCCTGTGTTCTGTGGTTCAGCAGAGACATGCCATTTGAGAAAGACTGAATCCTCTAACACAGAAAACAGATGAGCAGTAGGTAGGGAATGGCAGGCAGAGGTAGATTTAACAAACTAAGGAAACAGCTCAGTGTGGGGAGACAAGGTGAGAACACTGTCTTTGTGACAATCTGAATTCAGTGTAAATCCCATCCATACTACAGTGACTTAACTTCTATGAGCCCAATATTCTTAATCTGTAAAATGGGAAAACAGAGCCTACATCTCAAGAGCTCTTGTAAAGATTAAATAAGATAACATATAATGAAAGATTTGGACCAATAAAGATACTCAATATATTTAAGGAGGAAATTTGATTAAATGGGATGAACACATGGTCTTTGGAATTGGATATACTTGGCTCATGTCTGATGCCACCACTGGGTCTCCTACTAAGATGCCTGAGACATTATAGAAGCTTCGTGAAATGTCAGTTTTTAGCTTTACCTCTTTCCACCAACTTGCTAATATAGAGCAATGGTTTTCAGACTGATGTGTGCACCAGAATCACCTTTCCATTAATTTGTTAATATGCAGTGATGGTTCCCAAGCTGCTGTATGAATCTGGAGGACTTGGTAAAACAGATTACTGAGCACCATCCCCAGAGTTTCTGATACAATGGGTCTATAGTAGGACATTTTTGATGTAAATGTAGATCTAGAGGAATTACTTTTGGGTGCTGGAGGGTGAAGTCTTCAGCTCTTTGGCCCCTTTATGGTTTCCAGTTGAAAGCCCTTTAAAATATACCAGCTGAAACATCTTTACTTACTCTGATCCTGATAGTGACAACACACCTGATTTCTCTTCTCAGTTCTACATTCTTTTTAATTCTCTTTTCCTCTGTGTACTGCTTTTGAATGCAGAGCTCAGTTTGAAGTCAAAAAGAACAAAAAAAAATTACTAGGTCAATACTTGTTGAACCAAATAATTCATCTCAAGTGAAAAGCATGCAACATATTTTCCAGTTCTATAATTTCCCCAAATTTCTCATTATTTCTTTTTACAGGTGAAAACTTGGGGTAATCAATTAAACAGTAAATCAAATATTGTGACCCAAATACTGTCTAACTCATCACGGCTTGGACACACAAATGCTGCGGACTTAGGGCCAGCCTTCTTTGTGTAGGCAGTTAGTTGTGTTTGTATCAAGGGTCAAACCAGTGCCAGATGGAGGACATGCTTCATTTGCTTTGTTCTGTTTTACCTGAGCATTTTATTTGGTGCCAGTTATAGACTGTTTGTGCCTCTCCCCAAATTTCTATGTTCAAAGCTCTAATCCTCAATGTGGCTCTATTTGGAGATGGGGCATCCAAGGAAATAATCAAAGTTAAATGAGATAATAAGAATGGTGCCCTGCAAGTCCCTCAATTTGTTACTGTGTCCAAAGTCTCTGGATTACCCTACTTCCCAGTTAATTTCCTTGGAGGGAGGGGGGTGAGGGGTTGGGAGAGCCTGGTGGTGGGTACTGAGGGCACCTATTGCATAGAGCACTGGCTGTGGGGAATGGGGAATGAATCTTGGAACACTGGAAAAAAAAATTAAGTACCAATAAAAAAAAAAAGGTGCCCTGATTTTATAAGATTCATGTCCTTATAAAAAGAGACACAATAAAGCATAAAAGATCTTTCCTTTCTCTCTCTCTCTGTCTGTCTATCTCTGTCTCTGTCTCTCTCTTCCTAGGAGGGAGGGTATGGGGTACACAATGGGTGTGTCTCTCCTCATGCACACACCAAAGAAAGGCCCTGTAACGACACAGTGAGAACCAGGAAGAAGGAGCTCATCAGAAACCAACCACGCTGACATCCTGATCTCATACTTCCAGCCTCCAGAGCCATGAGAAAAGAAATTCCTGTTGTTTAAACCACCTGGTCTATGGTAGTTAGTTATCGCAGCACAAGCAGACTACTACATTGTTTATATGCTATCAATCCAGAGTGTTTTTAAAAACTCTGAATTGATCATTGTGCTGGGTATTTTCCATTTGCTCCTACAGATCAACTCTCCACAATTCTCCCTCCTCCGTTTACCCTAATTGGGGTACTTCATCTGCTTTGTGTTAGAAAAACTGATGAATGATTTTCATCATTTTAAAAATTGAGAGATTCTATGTGAAAATAAATCTGGATTGTCAGGTAGTCATGAGAAATTAGAAGATTTGGCAATGATGCTGGCAACGATGACCTGGCACCTCCTTTTCCACTGGGCGTTAGCTCTCAAGTTGGCCACAGCTCCCACTTGGCATACTCCACTCAATTACTTTGCCAGGCTGGTTTCTGTGGCCATCTGAGAACATGATCCCTATTCCTCATGAGATGATGGGAAGGGCTGAAAAGTCCAGATGCTTGGAAATCTTTATTACTGGCTGCAGTAGGTGTTGCTGGTCACAGCTCACCCTTGCAAACTTCCTGGAACATTGTCCTTGGGTGATCGAAACTGCTTTGCTTTGGAGTGCCTAGGAATTTGCCTCTTTCTCAAGGCAAGACTAGCAATACATTCTAAGCTGGATACCTCTGTCTTGGAAGGAGCAATCATTTATGCTAATTAAGACTGATACATCTTCCAGAGATGGGCTGCCCTCTATTACTCATGGCTCTGGTTCATTGGCTTAATAGCCTACATAACATTACTTTGGAACAAGGGACCACTTTATAACCAAAGAAGTGCAATTGTGAGCACAAGACCATGGACTCTATGGGCCATGCCACACATATACCATCCAGAAGCTGCTGATATGACAAAGCAGTGGTATGACCTCTTAAATACACACAGCTGAGGCACTACTCTTTAACATGCAGCATAGAATTTTACTGAATTAACTGATGGTTATTGAACTGGTCTTACATGCCATGTAACTAGGAAGTATGGGTCTGGTACCCAAGGAGTGGAGGTAGAAATGACCCCTTTCACCATCGTCCCCCCTCCACCCATGATCAACTTGAGGAATTGTAGTCTCTGGTTCTTGGAGGGGAAATGCTTCCATTAAGAGGATACAATGAAAGTCACACCAAACCTAAAGCTTTGGTGGCTATCTGGGCACTTTTTGTGTCAGATCAATAGGTGAAGAAAGGAGGTTCCTACGTTGATGAGGGAATTTGACCCTGATTGCTGCAAGGAGGTAGGACTCCTTCTACTTAAGGAGGGGAAAGAGGAATCTGTATAGCATTGAGGGGATTCACTGGGCCATCACTTGATACTCTTGGGTTGTCTTACTGCAGCCAGCCACTGTTATCATGACCTAAGATAAGCATGGTACTCCCAGGCTCAGGACTCTCATAAAGGAGGATCTGGGTCTTCTGTAGATTTTCCTGCGTGAAGATCTTCATCTCAGGCTTTTTTTCTAGGTTATCCTAAGACAACCTCCTACCCTAAATTATTGTCCTTTTCCTTAATACTATATGAAAACTTCCCTTCTTCCAGCTAACATTTTAAGGGGCTTATACCAGTTTGCTGAGTATGATCTCAGGAGCAGCTAGAGGAAAGAGTGGCCCACTTTATGTCACCAAGCATTTTGCCTATGAACCTTGAGGCATCTGGTATTCTGAAGGCCCTGGAGGCATATAAAGCTATAGGAACAGTTATTCCTATCACAAGCTGATGGTTAAGCTAATTATCCAAGAGCCTGGATGTATTCTAAGTAAATACCAAAGAATGAGGTAGTTGTGTTTTCAAATCAAATTATTTAAATCACTTCTTAAGTTCTCTACTTCTTAGAGCTTATGTAGATCTGAATCATAGCCTTTTGAAATCGGCAGTAACACTTTATATATTAAGCTTTTTTTTAAAGGGAGGAGGGGCAGAGGGAAAAGGATAGAGATCCACACCCAGCATGGAGCCATATGCAGGGCTTGATGTCACAACCTTGAGATCATGACCTGAGCCAAAATCAAGAGTCGGATGCTTAACCGACTGAGCCACCAAGGCTCTCCTAAGCTTTTTTTTTCTTTTAATAACAGAGCCTGACAAACCTGAAAAATATGAGTTTAATTACTGCACAAGAATTTTCCAAGTAACAACTACTAGTATAACTCTTTTTTATACCAACTTGCAAATAACTTCCAAACTGTGATATTCTTTCTCTTCCCTACTTTCCCACTTTAGCTATTTACCTAATCTTAGCTATTTCATTAAGTGAGAGAAAACTCTGGAGTGCAGAGAAATTATTTTCTTAACTGTAGCTTGTGACATTTGTCCCTCAAACTGTTGAAAAAAATTGGTAGTTACACTTTCTGCCTTTATAAATCGCTTTGTACAAACACAATGACAGGGAGAAAAATTCTAATTCTAAAAATGAAATTTTATTTTATTGGTAATAAAACTAATAGGTGGTGGTGTTTTTCCGTAACAGTTACCCAAACTACTTAGTTTTAATATCAGAATGACATTTATTTTCCTCTAAAATTTCCTCTGGAAAAAAAAAGCAAGCATTGCAAAAGTGTTTCTACTTTTTCTTAAAATCATAACACATTATTTGGAAAATAAAGATGTTTAGTGCTTAATATTCAAGTTTGTAAATTGTGTTTCAAAAAGCATACAAAATCTCTTTAAAGTTTAATTGAAAACATTAAGTATGCTTTCTACAAATTTTGCTTTAATTATAGGGGTTTTTCTTGGGGAAGTCCTATTCTTCTTCAGCTGCGTTCATTTTGAAAGCATTGTAAACTCAATTTGGTTGTTATACGATGTGATTTTTTTTAAAAAAAAAAATGCCTTTCTCTATGTGATGTTACTCAGCTTCAAAACAATTTTATTTCTCAAAAATCTCTCTTCCTCTTCCCCTCCTCCTCTCTCCTCTTTCATTCCTGGACAATTCTATCTGAATGCTGTTTGGTGAGGGTGAACAAGTCAGTCCTATGTTTTAAACACAGGTTGCAGCCAATAATAGTCCAGAGCAGGATGCTAAAGCCTGAGAAGGGGAGGAGGACATCCACGTGTAAAGTCACCCACAATGGGATGATGGGATGATGGAGCCTGAGCTGGGTGAAGGACCCCTGTGAAAATGCATTGCCCTCCATGGCGTGTGTGTGTGTGTGTGTGTGTGTGTGTGTGTGTGTGTCAGAGCCTGAGCAGTGTGAACAAATCATTCTTGTGGGGAATGGTGGCCCAGAGTGGGGTACTGAACCATGAGCTGAGTCAGAAGGCCATCCACACAGGTGGCAGCCCAATAAGGAACATCAAGTGAGGAGAGTGTTCACACAATTTGGAGGGTGGGAATAATTGGCATACAATTTTGGAGCCTGGACAAGTTGGAACTAGTGTCCACAGTTGAGGAAGGGGGAGGGGTTCTGCACCACTGGCCTGGTTTGCCTCATCAAAGTCTGAGTTTGTGTCCACATAGGGGTAGCTCTTAACAGGGGATAGAAATCCAAACAGGTGAGGAGGAAGGCATCACGTGGGGAGTGTGTGTGGGGGGAGGGCACTATTGAATTGTTTGCTAGGATTTTGTTGAGATTTTTGCATTAATATTCATCAGAAATACTGGCTTACTGTTTTCTTTTTTTTGCAGTGTCCTTGATTGTCATTATCATTTCATTATATATATATATCACACTGAACACTTTAAATTCACACAATGCTATATGTCATTTATATATCAATAGATCTGGCATGCAATTCAAAAGTGCCTAGGTCACAAAAGTCAAGGAAAGATCAAAGAACTATTCTGATTTGACATAGTCTCTGGAGATGACAACTAAATGCAGCATGGGATTCTGATTTGGTTTTCTTTTTATTTTTTATTTTTTATTTTTTAAAGATTTTGTGTTTATTTATTTGACAGAGAGAAACACAGCCAGAGAGGGAACATAAGCAGGGAGACTGAGAGAGGGAGAAGCAGGCTTCCCACCGAGTAGGAAGCCGGATGTGGGGCTCGATCCCGGGTCTCCAGGATCATGACCTGAGCCGAAAGCAGTTGCTTAACCAACTGAGCCACCCAGGTGCCTCTGACTTTGTCTTCTATACAGGATGTTGTTAGGACATTTGTTAATGTTTGAGAGCTAGTTTGAGAACTAGAGCATCATAATAAAGCAATTTTAGTTTCCTAATTTGGTGATGACACTGTAGTTATGTAAGGGAATGTTCTTGTTTGTAAGGAAATATATGATAAGGTTTTTGGGTGTAATAGAGTATCCTACCACCAACATATACCCAAATAGTACATGGCAGGAAATTAAAAAAAGAGAGAGAGAAAGAAAAATTCTTTGTACTGTACTTGCAATTTTTCTGTAAATTGGAGACTGTTTCAAAGTCAGAAATTTTTAAAAGACTTATCTCTCAATTTTAATACAAAAGAAAAAAATTTTCTTATAATTAGAACATGCTGTTTAAATTACCACAATAATGTATTTTTCAGGAGGCTCTGAATAGCAAGGAGGTGAGAGAAAGGTGTGAAGAAAAGACGGATGAGAAGTCCAAGATGGTGCAGAGGACAACCTTTCTCTTCATCCTAGTGCTGGTGATGCATATTTCAGTAGAGTAAAAATATTACCTGAGGCATCTTCCTTCTTTCTGTCTGAATTTCTTATGACATATAAAATGTGTGTGTGTGTGTGTGTGTGTGTGTTTTAAGCACAGAATTGAAATTTAATCAAATAGGATAAAAATATATAACAGAGATTTTCCCTCTTCTGTTAGTTCCCATGGTCTTTAAGTAAGGCGTGCAATTGCCTAAAACCATTCACCCAATGAACTCGAGGAACTGACATTTCATATGAAAAACTGAAAAATTACCACAGAGTTTAAATCACATGGACCCTGACAGCGAGGTGATTAAAGTCAAAAAAGTAGAAAGCAGTCTCCATTCAAAGGGCCCAAAGTCTGTGCCAGCTGGAAACACGTGTGGCTGAACCACATCCAATGAAAGGGTCCACTGCTGCCTCTGCAGGTTTTATTCTTTGATTTTTAAAACATTCTGATTTTTCAAAGTTTGCTCTATCATGTAATTCTTCCAACATAGTATTATATCCGGGAATTGACAAAAAGAGAATACTTTGCCATTTACTACAAGACATGGGCAAATGATTTTTGAGAGGTTAGTAAGAAGCAGGGATTTCCTGCAATTTAGAATTTCTCCTACTACAACTCACCTCCTTCAAACTTGGTGAAAGGGCACTATACAGAAACACTAATAGAACTGCAGAACTGATCCAAGAGAGCAAAATATATTAAGCTTTATTTATACTTATTTTATTATATAATTACTATTATAAACTTATTATATATTAAATTCTGTATTATATCTAATTACATATATAAATTATATATATTATTATATTTTTTGCACATGGAAGGGAGCAGTGTGAAAAGCAATTCAAAACTGTAGATAAACTAAAAATAACACTGAAGGGGTGCCTGGGTGGCTCAGTCATTAAGTGTCTGCTTTGGGTTCAGGTCATGATCCTGGAGTTCCGAGATCAAGCCACACATCGAGCTCCCTGCTTGGCGAGAAACCTGCTTCTCCCTCTCGCATTCCCCCTGCTTGTGTTCTCTCTTTAGCTGTATTTCTCTCTGTCAACTAACTAAATAAATAAAATCTTTAAAAAATAAAAATAACACTGAAATATATTTTCAATTCCACACGTCATTTGGGTGAAGTAAACATTCAATAAGGCACACCACTTCAAAAATGATGAAAATACAGTGTTGGCAGGGTACAGTTGGAGAACATGGGTTTTGGATCAGACAGAACTAAGATGAAATCTAACTTCACCCCTAGTGATGATCTGGCGTTACTTCATGCCTGCAAGCTTTAGTCTCCTCATCTATAATAGGAATTACACTATCTCATTCCAACATTAAAGAGATAATGAGCAGGTAGTTTATGAGTAGGCAACAAATGGTCACAACTTTCCAGAAAAAATTGTCCCAGTCCAACCTCCCTTTTGATGCTGCCCACCAGACTCAGCCCCTGAGGCTCTTGCTCCCTAGTAAGGAGAAGAGCATCCAGCCTCCATTCACAAAGAACCACAACCTAGGAATAGTCCTCCTTTTTTTCTCTTCTCACTTCCTGTCGCATTCACAACCATATGAGTGTATCACTGACATGTACGGATATAAAGGTCATAAAAAGTTTTGATAACTATAAAATACTAACAAATATAAGATTCTATTTTCAAAACAGGGTTAAACTAAGGCCAGCTGGTCATTGCCATTTTTTGTTTTCTGTCTGAATTCTCTCAAACCTGAATTACATAAAAAAATCCAGCTTTAGGTATCAGACATCAAAGCCCTTTTGCACACGTGCACCCACTTCGGCATCCTTAGCAGGAGCACTTCTTCAATTGAGGATCCAGTTCAAAGAATCCTGGATTCTTTTAATTCACCCGCACCCTCAATCTCCAAGGTTTGCTGACTCAGCAGAAGTCCTAGAGGAAGCTTGCCCTTGAACGCCCCTCTTCCCATTGCTTTATCCTTAACGTCTACTTTCCTCCTCCTCCTGAAGGCTGTCAGATTTTGTGACAGTATCTTAACCCTGTTTTTCTGAAACTCTTGTGAAATGTTTTAATTGCTTCTTCTTTGATGATTGCAATTTCTTCCTGTGTATGCCTTCAAAACATTTGCTTGTGAAATTATCTTATCTGTGAAAGTTGTGACTAATCTAACTTCCTAAAAGAGTCCTCCCATTCTGCCCCGTTTTGTATTTTATGTAAAGCCAAGTTGAATTCAGAACCACCCTCTTTATACATGAGGATATCTTTGTAATAAGCCCTATTTGTTTGGTTCATTCAACCCATTTTCCTTTTCTATCACTCAGTACAGATCTGAGTTGGGAGGGGATCTTCTACTGAACTTTCTCTAAGTACAAAACATTTATTTCAGCCACAGAGGTTTGCTTAGAATAAAATATTGCGTTAAAAATATATCTCCTCAGTTGGTGAGGCTACTCTGAGAATTTCCTAATGTTCTTTTATAATAAAGACATCCCAAGATCTATTTCAATGAGGTGATTTTCCTACTCCATATTTGTTTAACTTCATGCATGCAATCTAGTATCCTAGTAAGGAAGATAGTGTTTGTGGATGACATAGAAGACAGGAAACAAATTGGCTTCTTAAATCTTCAGTCAGTAAACAAAGACTTCCAGTCTGAGCTCTTTACCACAAACACAAATAACCCTAAACACACAAATCTGTGTTGATAAATCTGAAACTCCCATTCCCTCCAACACATAGAATGCCTGTCTCTTCCTTGGAAACAGCTATTTAGCTGCCTATGCTATTGTTACCATGTTGTCATCCTTTACCTCTATAGAAAATACTTTCTGCTCTGTCTTCTGGTTTACTCAACACACTTTTTTTCTTGGATAGTTTGTTTCTGTGTCTGCCCCTCCCCCAGAAAACAACATTTCCTGCCACAAGCGAGGAAGGGCCTTGCGTCTGTGCAGAAGAATCACAGAATTTGTGACTTACAGATAGTAAAGAAATTAAAGAGAGATTCATGTTGAAGATCATCTCATGTTGGCTATCTTCAGGTGTTTGGAAAAAGCTCATTAACCAGAGTCCATTTAAAACCAGATTTATGTTTCACTGCTGTCTGGAGAACTCCACCAAAGTACTCCCTCTATGAAAGGTAGTCTAGGTCACAAATCACACCTACCTTACAGAGCACCTGCCCTGTGACTTGCCATTTTTTTGGGAACCGTTTGAAACCAATGTCTTATTATATTTCATCTGTAGCATATTACTAAATATAGTAGGGTTTCTCTTAAATGATATTTATTCAGACCCCTCACTGAACCCTACTTTCATCTCCTTGTGATGATTGCCTATTTTTCTGAGGTACCCCAGATCCTCTAAAGTTATTTTTATGATACATCACATAACCTAAGTTTTGAATCAGACATTTCTAAACAAGACCTTACAAACTTTGTGAAAGTCTATCCAGGCATTTTCACATGATCTTCATGAATAGAAAAATTAATTTTCTTTGAAAATAAATTTGTGTGGTCCTAAAAGTGTTTTTTCTCATGACAAAGTCTCTTCCTCCACAGGATGGGGTAGACAGAGCAGATCTTTGGTGCACCAGATACTGCATTAGCTGTTTTTGGTACATCATCCCAGATTTCCTCACAGCAGTCTAATGAATTATATTGTTAGCCCTATTTTGCATTTGAGAAACAAAGCCTCAGAGATAGGAAGTAGCTCAAGTGACTGAGCTGGGATTTCATCTAATTCTAATGCTTATACTGCCTCAATGGAACATATGCTTTTCAAGGAGGTGTTTCCCTTCCTTTTCAGAACATTCTAGAACATAACAGGAAAGAGGTAGACCAGTTCATCCTGAATCTGGAGGGAGGACAAAGCTCTCATTCCCCCAAGCTTACGAGGAAAAAAAATACACACATACAGACACACACACAGTAATAAATTGCTTTCAGTGAGATCTAGAAAGACACAATAAGTTGATGGCTTTGTTTAAGTAATATGAGCACCAAACATACAAATATTTATCTGTAGCTTTCTTATAAAAGCTCCACACAGAATTTTTAAAGTGATTATTATACACATCTGTTCCACATCTGTAGTCTTTCTGCTGGTGGTAGCAGTGAAATCACACCATCTCTGTCTGCTATAAGACACCTCTCTTATTCTTACATGTGCATATAAAGGAACAAAATGGAAGGAAAAGAAGTGTTTGTACATGGATTGGGGGCCTGGGGCAGTCTGCAGATGAAAAAATTGAGAATCCAGATAGAAAGTACCTCACATTTCAGATGGTCGAGGTATCCTAGGCAACAGAGCTGTAGAAATACTCTGGGATAAATAAATTTATAGATTATAATGTTAGTAATGTTAAGATTCTAAGAAAGCCCTATCCAAACTGTTCTATCTGTAATTGATCCATTGCCTACTAAATGGCTGTTTTTGTTGTTGCTGCAGCTGTTTGTTTTTTTTACTTTGAAACTGTGAAATAATTACTACTGTGTTTATTCAGATTTAACAGTGAGTTAAATAATCAGTCTGCAGAATTAGACTCAACACATTGGATTTGGCAAATTGCCTTTTGAGTATTTTTCTATAACTATTAAATCTACATTATATATTTAACATGAAAGGTTTAAATGTGTACCTATGAGTCAATATGAAATATGTCCATTGTGGATGGCAAAAAATGTCCATGTCCTAATGCCCCCAGAACCAGTGAATCTATTAGGCTTTGTGGAAAAGGGGAATTAAGATTATGAGAGAATTAAGGTTTTTATTTAGATGATCTTGAATTGGGGAGATCATCCAGACAGGCCCAAAGTAATCACAAAGGTCCTTATATGGGAAAAAGGGAGACAGAAGAGAGTATCAGAGTGATTCAACATCAGAAAGACTCAATTGATAATTGCTGTTTTGGAGATGGAATGGAGCCCTAAGCTCAGGAATATAGGCAGCCACTAAAAGCTGGGAGGTTTTGGCATTAGGGGGACAAAAACAAAAACAAAAATGGGTTTTTCCTAGAATGTCCAGAAGGTAATACAGCTCTGCTGACATCTTGTTTTAAGCCCAGTAAGACCCATTTCAGACATCCCTCCTCCAGAGCTATAAGATAATGCATTTGTGTTGTTTTAAGCCATAAGTTTTTGGTCATTTGTTACAGCAACAATAGGAAACTAACACAGCCAATATTCTGAAACAAAATGTTATTAATCAGTATAAAAGTCTGGGTGTATTGACTAATAAAGATTTTTATATTTTAGATACTGAAAAAATATCACAGATTCCCAAAGGAAGTTTAAATGCATTTAAATGCTACTAAGACTAAAACAAAAAACAAAAATGGAGGGGGGTGACTGGGGTAGATAAAACAAGAATATAGACCACTGAAAATTGTTGAATGTGGGGTGCCTGGGTGGCTCAATCATTAAGTGTCTGCCTTCAGCTCAGGTCATGATCCCAGGGTTCTGGGATCAGCCCCACATGGAGCCCCATATTGAGCACCACATTGGGATCCACTCCACGGGAAGCCTGCTTTCCCTACCCCACTCTTTTTGTGTTCCTGTTCTTGCTGTCTCTCTCTCTTTGTCAAATAAATAAATTAAATCTTAAAAAAAAAAAGAGAGAAAATTGCTGAATGTCTGGTGATGTGTACATAGGATTCAGTATACCATCCTGTCTGCTTTTCTGAATGTTGGGAATGTCCATAACAAAGATTATAAACATTTAAAAACATTTTAAGCTCCTTAATTTTTTTTCAAAAGGGACACGTTAAGCAAAGCCACTATTTTATAAACAAATTCTCTACATTTTTTTTCTCCTCTTAAATGAAATCTAAAGACAAAAATCTAAACCTTTCCTATTATGATTTAATCTGAAAACTGAGGCATTGGTATATTTTCACTGGAGATTATTAATACCGTATTTTCATAGCAGATGATTTGCTTTCTGCCTAAGTCTGAAATACAAAGCTATCTGTGCCTACCCACAGAGAATTATGTGAACATTTTTGGTTTTACTCAGCATAAAGAAATGCTCCTAGTAACTGAATTTTCTGAAAAACAAATAAAGAAATCAATGCAATTTAAAATGGCATAAAAAACAAAAAAATACTTAGGAAAAAATTTAATCAAGGAGATGAAATATCTCTTCTCTGAAAACTATAATACATTGAAGGAAGAAATCAGAAAAGACACAAATACAAGGAAGGACATCTTGTGTTCACAGATTGGAAGAATTAGCATTGTTAAAATGTGAATATTACTAAAGTCATCTGTAATTTCAGTGGAATCCCTACCAAAATTGTAGTCGCATTTTCAAAGAAGTAATAAACACTCGTACAATTTATATAGACCAACAAAAACCCCCAAAAATCCAAAAAAAAAAAATCCTAAGAAAGAAGAACAAATCAGGAGGCATCACATTCCCTGATTTCAAGCTATACTAGGAAGCTATAGTAATGAAAATAGTATGGTACTAGCAAAACAGACAAATAGACCAATGGAACACAAGAGAGAGCTCAGAAATAAACCCATATTTAATAAACCAATAAACCCAAGCAATATACAGTTAACCAATATCTGACAAAGAAGTCAAGAACACTCAGTGGAGAAAAGATAATCTTTTCAATTAATAGTACTGGGAGAACTGGATATTCACATGTAAAAGAATGAAACTGTACCCCTATCTTACACCACTCACTAAAATTAATTTGAGATGGATTAAACACTTAAATTTAAGACTAGAAACCATGAAACCTCTAAGGAAACTGTAGAAAAAAGACTTCTTGTCATGTTCTTGGTAAGGATTTTTGGACAGGACACTTAAAACACCAGCAACAAAAATAAATAAGTTGGTTGACATCAAACTAAAAAGCTTTTGCACAGCAAAGGAAACCATAATAAAATGAAAAAAAAAATTTGTGGGTGGGAAGAAATATTAAGAAATCATATACGTAATGGGTCATCACCCAAAATACATAAAGAACTCACACAACTCAGTAGCAAAGGAAACAATAACTTAATTAAACAAATAAGTAAAGAATCTGAACGTTTTTCTGAAGAAGACAGGCAGAAGGCCAACAAGTACACAAAAAGATGCTCAACATCACTAATCAGTAGGGAACTGCAAATTAAAATCACAATGAGATACCACCTCCTGCCTATCGGAACACCCATCATCAAAAAGGCGAAAGATAACAAATGCTGGCATGGATGGGAAAGAAAGGAAGCCTTGTTCACTGTTGGCAGGGTTATAAATTGGTGCAGCCACTATGGAAAACAGTGTGGATGATCCTCAAAAAGTTAAAAATAGAAATATCATATGATCCAGCAATTCCATTTCTGGAAATACATCCAGATGGAATGAAAACACCAACTCAAAAAGACACTGGCACCCTCGTGTTCATAGCAGCATTATTACAATAGCCAAGATGTAGAAACAACTTAGCTGTTCATCAATGAATGAATGGATAAAGATGTGATATATACGTATATATTACAGAATATTATTTTGCCATAAATAAAAGGGAATCCTACCATTTGTAACAACATGGATGGATCTTGAGGACATTATGTTAAGTGAAATAAGTCAAAGACAAATACTGTACTGTCTCACTTGTATATGGAATCTTAAAAAAAAAAAAACTCATAGAAAAAAGATTAGACTTGTAACCTGAGGGGAAGTGTGTGTGTGTGTGTGTGGGGGGGAATTGGAGGAAGTGATCAAAAGGTACAAACTTGAAGTTATAAGGTAAATCAGCACTAGGGGCATAATGTATAACATGATGACTGTAGTTAACATTGCTGTGTAATATATAGGGAGGTTGTTAACTGAGTAAATACTATGAATTATCACATTTTTTTTTCTTTTTTCTTCTCTTTTTATTTTATCTGTACAAGACAGTGAGTATGAGCTGAACCTATTGTGGTCATCATTTCACAATGTATGTAAGTCAAAGCATCATGCTGTATACCTTAAACATACCCAGTGATACATGCCAATTACTTCTCAATAAAGTTGGAAAAGAAAAAAATGAAATGCTCCCAGTGATAAACTGGGGAAACTAGAATAAATATCTTCTGTTCACTTTTTAACTGGATTGTTTTGTGGATGTTGAGTTGTTTATGTTCTTCATGTATTTTGGATACTAACCCTTTACTGGATATGTCATTTTTCAAATATCTTCTTCCCGTCCATAGGTCACCTTTTAGTTTTGTTGATTGTTTCCTTAGCTGTGCAGAAGCTTTTTATTTTGATAAAATCCCTATAGATTTTTTTCTTTTGTTTCCCTTGCCTCAAGAGACATATCTAGTGAAAAATTGCTACAGCTGATATCAGAGAGGTTGCTGCCCATGTTCTTCTCTAGGATTTTGAAGGTTTCACATTTAGGTCTTTAATACATTTTGGGTTTATTTTTGTGTATGGTGTAAGTGATCCAGTTTCTTTTTTTTTTTTTTTTTGCATGTGGCTGTCCAGTTTTCAAAAATCAATCAATCAATCATACTGTTTCACGGAGATATTTTTTGTGTAGAAGCAGACATATTTGTAGATCAACTAGAAGAATTAACTTGGTTTATTTTCATAAAAAAGAAAAAAGAAAAGAAAAATGTCTAGGATAATTTTTTTGTTCCAGTATAGTTGTAACTGAGGTTATTAGTGCCTACATGATTTTAGTATCTATTGTATACTTTTTTCATCTCTGCTCTCTCTTAGTTTTTCCTTTTCTTATGTCAGTTAGCAGCAGTATTTTTCTGAAAAAGCCTGGCATCCCTCTAAACAGTTGACATCTAGCATCCTTATGGAAATCACGTCTCCTTGTCTTGAATTCATGTATTCTGTGGAAAGTAATTCATAGATTCTATGATTCTTGGCCATTATCTATATGTATTCCCTTCAAATAAGTTTCTGTTCTTACAGACTTATAAATTATGATGCAGCATTAAGAACCATGACATAAGTTTTATCTTCCAATTCCCAGAAAACAGGAGACCTAAAATCCATTCAGTATTTAAATAACTCAAGGAAAGTTTTTTTTTAAACAAATTCAATAGTTACTTGTTTATCTTTTTAATACCACCTCCACTACCACTACTACCAGAAACATTTCCCTACATTTGATCTACGCAGTGTGAGAACTTGGCCCCCGGTTCTCTTTGCTGGAGAAGGAAAACAGCTGGTAACCATTATGTATTTTTATACCTTCAAACACCCAAGACTGTTACTAGGTACCTTACTTTTCTCCTCCAAGATAAGAAATTCCAACATCTTTAACTCTTTCTTTTAAGTTCCATTTTCCAACCCTCTCATCAACATTCAGTCTCTTCTGAATCCTCTCCAAATTTCAGAGTTCTCTTAAGATGTGGTGCTCAAACTGGAGAGCACTTTCCTGTAAAAATCTGACCCATGCTGAGTAAGTGAAAGTACCATCTATTTATCCATCCGTCTATTTTAAGTGATCAGGGAGGAACTATCACCATAGGCCATCGATCATAGATGTTGGGTGTATTTTGGTGCTAAAATAGCATGAACATCAAAAGCATTTTTTATTCTTGCCTTAAGCTCTTGGCTTCAGCAAGAAGGGACCTAAAGGGGACCTTAAGACACATCTAAAGTTAAATAGCAAAAATTTAAGTAACAATAAAAAATAATAATAATTAAAAAAAAGAAAAAATAATAAAGTTAAATAGCAGACAACATTTGGTCTAAATCAAAGACAGAAGAATTCTGCTGACTCAGAATAATTACCTTTGAAACCATTTGTTCTTACATAGTTAAGTGTTGATCATCAAATAGGAGGGTATGAATATGTTTGTGTGTGTGTGTGAGAGGGAGAGAGAAAGGGAGAGAGAGGTTCAGTTCTTTCTTATCACATATCTTTTTGCCAGTCTTAAAATGCAGATAATTGCTCCATGGAAACTTAGCAGTTTCATTTGCTTCGTTTCATGAAAGATGCCAAATTGCCTAATGACACGTAGTGAAATTTCCTATATTTTAAAGTAGGAAACTTAGCCTATTTTTCTTTTGTCTTTTCTACTTATTTACTTTGTTCTTCCCTTTGTATCCCTTTATTTTCCCTGTTCTGCTTCCTTCCTCCATTCATTGCATCTTATATCTACAAACATCTTTTGAATGGAGTAGGAAAAAAAATTAGTAAAAACTGGAGAGGGGGTGATTTAATCAAGGACAGAAGAGTCACCACTGTTCACATTTGAGATCATCAAATAGGAACGATGGTATTATACACATAACTTCCAAAATGTGAAGCCATAGAGAATCCAGGCAATAAAGTCCTCAAGTGATCAAGAAGATGTCACGACACCTCAGACTCCAACAGTTCAAAATTGGAGCTTTTATTTCTAAGATCATTTGTGAGTCGCATTTCATCAAAGAGTTTGGAATAAAGCAGTTCATTTTTATTATTCTCTCCTCCGCCTGGGGGAGGAAAAACCTCCGAGACTCTGCACTTCAAAAAGTAGCTGTTTATTAGTATGGCTAAAGTGAGAACTAAGCCCGAAAGTCCGAGGACTAGAGAGAGGCAGAGCGACTCAGACAGACTGCTGACAGGCCAGGCGTCTTCACAGCAACCTGGCTAGCAAATCGCTGTCTGAAAATATTATGTCTCAAGTGTAGGAAGTCTAAGGGCAGAGTGTTTGTGGCGTTATCAGACAAAAATCTCTGTGTACCTGGACACCGTGTCCAAGTCTCTTCAAACCCCAGGCTTCGCACTGAGTTATGTCAACAGATGACTCAGAAGAGGCGGAAAGGGAAAAAAATAGGCACAAAGAAGGCAAAGCCGAGGAGAAAAGAGCAAATAAAAACATAAGCCAAAGTAAGCCAGCTCAGTTCTGAGGAGAACTGTGAATCCTTTTGCTGTTGTTTTTAAACCAAAGGTAAAAGAGGAAAATGAATCAATATCTTCACATGAGAAGACTTCCCTGCTCATC